>JADGIL010010397.1:526-26637 GCA_020352625.1 Cactoblastis cactorum | reverse complement strand
TGTCTGTTTATCTGTCTGTATGTACGCGCAGCACACAGAAACTACCGAACAGATCTGGATGAAATTTGGCACATGGATTATGACCTACAATAAAAGACAAGACAATTTTTATCCCGAATAAATGTACGGTTCCCGAGGGATATTGTAACCGAGCAAGGGGCTGACAAGATATTATAGTATCCATTGGTCGGACGAAGTTACAGGCTAGCTAGTTTATAATAAATACTATTTTCTTAAAACTTGAAAACAAAAGTTTTAAAAGCAATGAAAAAAGTATTCTTAAACGTCACACAATTGTCTAGAAAATCATTTGACATTTTGACATTTATTACCTGCTTTAGATTATGATAAAATCATTCTGTTTAAAACGTCAAAAACACGTAAACACTTTTTTGTTTAATCTAAACATATAATAAAATTGTGACTGAGCTATGTCTGTACATGGGAGATATTTAAAAAAAACATATAGGGGCTCTTTATAAGACCTATAGAAGCCAATACGATTGTTTCTAGAATTTTTGTCTGTCTGTATGTTTGTACTCGCATCACACAAAAACTACCAAACAGATCTGGATGAAATTTAGTCTAGCGATGGACTATGATAAAGATAGGCTACTTTTTATCCCGGAAAAATGTACGGTTCCTGAGGGATATAATTTATTGTAACCGAGCAAGGGGCTATCCATTGGTCGGACGAAGTCGCGGGCATTAGCTAGTTTAAGCATAAAGCTACTATCAAAACTGAAGAACTAGATTCAGAGTTCCGAAGAAAATCTAGTCCTCACTTCAATAAAGATGACAATGATTATTTCGACAAAGTTCCATTTCCAGAATCGTGTATTAGATAATAAGTCTGTGTGCAAGTTGAAACCATGTCCTAACGAGACTAGTTGAAGACTGCTCAGTTTACAAGCGATGAGCAGTGTTTTTCCGAGGACACTTTTTTAACGGGATTGTGAGTCTAGTTGGTTATCGTACGTCGACGGCATAAGACATTTAAAAATGGTCGGGTTATAAGCATTGTTCAAATTTAGCAACTTTTTGTATTAAGACTGGTTGAATTTTTAATTTTATCAACACTTAATATTTTCTGTTTATATTGTTTTTTGTCTAAGCCGACTTTATCGGGTAAAAATCTTAAGTCTTATTAAGGTCTTATCAAGAGTGAATAGGCATTACTTGAGTTTGCGTGCTCCACCTTAGACTTCATCGTCGCTTCCCATCAGGTGAGATTGAGGTCAAACGCACTCAAGTCTTTCTTAAAAAAAAAAGGTTTTTTTTTTTTTAATTTATATTCATAGTTGACTTACTTTACAGGACGCGAATGAGACACATCTCACAGAAGAATTATGTAAAGGGCAAAAAATCCCTTTCGCTAAAGTAACATTAGAATAAATATCTCAAAAGTACTTACTTTTAATATTTAAGTTGTCAATTCGTTAGTCATTGTTAATATTTTTAATTAATTCTTTGATGCGTGTAAAATATATTGAATTTTAGGAAATATTTAGTTCCTAATGAAATGATGAACTAAAATACACCTAATTTGGAAGATTCCTGATTTCACAAGAATTTATTGTGTTGTGTTAAAATTATTAAAATGTATACACATTTCGCCTCAATATTCAACTTACAGGTAACATAATAAGTTAAGCACTGAAATAATTCATAAGATCAAAATAGTTCGACTACGTAGGCTTATTTAAAATTAAATTTAAAAATTATGTATCTCAGCAATCTTACTTTTCACTAAGTAAGGTAAATTTGTAGCTTTGAAATGAAATGATTTATTTCTTTATGAATGAGTCAAACAAGTTGTTATTACATTGATAAACAGTACTTTACATTCAGCCATGGTTGGCATGCTTTGATTGTTTGTAAGGGCTAATCTTCGGAAATACTGAACCGATCATAGAAATTCTTTGACAATCAGAAAGCTACACTATTCAAGAGTGCTATAAAATATATTTTAACGCCCAACGTAGTGGGCATGGGTCGGCTATTTTCTGTATAAAAGCATCCAATGCCATTTAAATTGTGTCTTAAATAACAATGACTTGCAATACTATTCCTTAACTTAGGTATGTCACAGATAAAGGCGTGTGTAAAACTGTGGCGTCAGATAGCTCTTTTGAAAAAAAAAAAAGTATAGACACGCAATATAATTATGATTTAACTTAATAATAATGAATATGCTCAAATTTATTTAAAAATAAAGTGTTTATTATTTATTTTGGGGATGTCAGTGCCAGCGCTAGACGAGAGACTTATCCGTCCATTTTTGGACCTTTTCATCCAGTTCCCCGGAACTACGAGTACTTACTTTTTCAGTTTATTTGGCAAAATTACAGAAAATTGACAAAATATAATGAACCAAATAAGAAATATACTTTATAAGTATAATGATATTTTCTATTCCGTTAATAATGAGCCATTGTTGTAAATGACGACAAAAATGGTAATATTTTTAATTAAACTGATCACTCAAATGTATAAATTATTTAAAAAAGAAATGAGATGCATTTTATATATTCAATTTTTTACAAACACCAAACTCGATCTTAATAACTTTGAGATACTAACTCAACGACACAATACAAAAAGTGTGTTATTGCTTGTTCAAAGTATACAAATATTTGTAGTCTACGGTTTGTAGTCTCATTCAATTTTTAATCGACGCTAGAAAGCAATCTTGTCGAACCTTATTGAATTAAGAAAAAAAAATACTTCACGCATACTTTTGGATTTTACTTTACGAAAATTCAACGTCGTTAAATAAAAAACATAAAAAATTGAGACCCAGACTGTTCGATGCAGTTTTTTTTTTTTTTTACATTTAAGAAAGCAACAGAAAAACGCATTTTTGAGATACGACAACATTGCATTCTAGCGTCGAAATTATTCTGTAAGCATACAAAATAGTGCCATACAACGATGGTATTGTGTTACTCCATTATATTCCAATAACAGATAACATCAACGGAATAGTAAGTAAGTGGAAACGCTAAATAGCTGAAGCACTGTTTTGATTCTATTCTGTTCAAAATTGTTTAACAAACAATCTTGGTAGCGGTTAACTTATGTAAGTATAGCTAATTAATTCAAAGGATGTAAATTTTTCTCTGCTATGCTTTTAAAAATAAATAATCAGGTGTTTAAGCAATTTAAATTTGTAAATTAACTCCAAAATGTTAAAAACTATTGATGTTATAAGCTATTTTTAATTGAATAAACTGCAATTTCTCTATCAACCATTTAAACAAGAATTAGTGTCTTCAAAGTAGTGCTCAATCGGAACCTATTTCTTAAAAAATAATAATCTGTTTATCACTTTGATTACCTATCTTTTTAAATTCTAAAGTCTTGCAATATATTAAATTAATATGGATCTCATAAATATAAAGTGTATATATTATTACTACGGATTATTTTTGATATGTACCATGATTTCTTCTGATTTAAAGGAGTAGAGAAATATGTTTTACGCTTAATTAACTATAAGAGAGTAAGTCGATTCTCAAACAAAGACCTAATTTTTGCAGTAGAAAATGTACTTATAAGTAGTAGGATCCAATGGCATTCTAATATCGTGCCATTATTGTGTAGCGAAAATCGAACTAAAAATATATTTAGCTGTTACAGTTCCAATAGAAGGTTTGGTAGATTGCACTGTTATTAAATTCTGCTAGTTACAGTTGTTTATTGAATTTAATTTAAGAAATATCATTAAAATCTACATTAAAAGTTCACGTGCTCTTTATTCCAACTTTTAGCGACACCTATCTTCCATCCAGTGAAACTTTTCTTATGTCTAGTTTCCTGTCGCTGAAAATGTTGACTTTAAATGGAACAAAGTATACTAAAATAACTGCCATGTTTTATATCAGTAGAAGTTTTAAATTTCGATATTTCTAAATCGACCAATTACATTTCTTGTAGACAAACAATGTACTTAGAAGGCACACGTCTAGATTGTATTGATTAGCCAATTTCGACAATAAATAGTGATTAGATTGATTGTACCATAGAAGTTCGTAATGTAATAGAATTTAAGTGAAATATTGCGGGTTTGTTTAGTTTTAGGGTTATCTACGATCAGTTATCTGTTTCGTTAGTCCAGACCAATTTTTCAAGCGATACATGTAATATTTCTTCTAGTGCGCTAATTTCTTTAAAGGGTGGGTGAGTGAAAATTCAGGGTTTAGCACGACTTATGTATGTGGGTAAACTTGTACAAAACCCACATACATAATATATATCCTCCTTTTTTTGCCACTGACTTTAATGTGTTGTGTACATATTTTGTAACAAACTAACGGAACAGATACGAGTAATACTTAGTGTTTCAACTAGTAACATAATATCCAGATTTATAGCTGAGCTAGAAAATATTTAACTTAAAAAGTTGCAATGTGTCGCGTTTAGTGGTTTTGCTTAGCTTATTAATAATACCAAAGGCACCAAAGGTGCATTTAAATAATGATAATTATACGAAATAATTACATGGTTATATATATAAGGTTTGCCTTGAATTAATATTTTATAATTTAATAATTTGGTATTTAAAAATCGTTGTGATTTATAATTCGAGTTGGTAGTGGAACATAATATGTATACTTTTAATGAAATCGAAACTTAAATACGTGACATTTTGTTTAATTTGAATTGCAGTCATTTACTTTTAAAACGTTTTCATCATTCATAATTTATCATCTGATTTTATACAATTTAATTTGGAAATCATTTTATTGTAAGTGTTGCTTACATAGAATATACATTTTTTGTTATTTTGTTTTTTATTTTATTTTTTCATCCCTAGCTTATATAAAAACTCGTCTTCCAATGTGACAATAAATTTTATAGCAAATACTGATCTGACTGAGGGACAAAAGGACTGATGTGGGATATTCTTTTCACATACTAGGTCGAAACTCAAGTCCCAGTCTGGAAGGGTATACTTTTCGCGGCCTATGATTGCCTAGTACAATTAGATGCTATAAGCAAGTAAAAATTGCAAGCACTTCATAAGCCGCGAAGAAATGTCTTAGTTTGAGGTAAAAATAAAGAATAAAGCTCTATATTAATGATACTCTTATTGCCCTTTGATTGCGTGGTACTTCAACATTAGAAACGCGCGAATTCTCTTCTTGCTTTTTTTAAATGCTTGGTACTTCAATATTAGAATCATACTTACTTATACTCTGGACATATCAGTTTTAAGGCAGTCCAGTTGATATTGTCATTACTTTTTGGTATTTTCTTTCTACTGGTAATCGTTCAAGAAACCCTAGGCCAGTCAGTGATAAAATAAGAATAAGAGTTTATAATTATATCGAATCACATTAGATTTTCCTAGATTTATGCACAATTTCTTAGAATAAATGTAACTTCACATATCTTAGATGAAATAAAGCTTTATGTGAACATTGATTGATTTTATTTTTTTTTATAATGGTTTTAGGTAAGAATACAACGTCTCTTTTAGATGTGTACATAACAAAACTGTACAGGTCCATGAACTTACATAGAAGATACTAAAGAGGGTCTTTACGGCGCCAATAAAAACCAAAATGACTTTTTGTTGTACTCGCGTGTCACGCAAAAATTAGTGGATGTAATTTGAGTTTTCATGATTGTATCGTAACTGATGCTTAGGACCGAAGGTATTTTACAACAGTAAGTTATGCGCGGACGAAGTTGCAGGCATAAGCTAGTCTCAAATAAAAGAAGACCATGTCATTTATGTACTTTATTGTTTTTTTTTACATTTGTCACAAACTACAGAACTGCGACTCTAAAAGTCAAGGATTTCGTTGGATTAAAATGCTCCGGAAACCAATATAGAATAAACAAATAAAAACTATTATTACAAATAAAATTATATTTTAAATAATTTTTTAATTTCATAAATCGTCACAATAAAAGAATATTACACTTTAAAAATCTAAATTCATATACAAATAATCTCTCTTAATTAATGTAACTAAAGACAAAAAAAAATCGAAGCATTTCTTTTAAATGGAAAATTATGATGTTTATCACAAAGTTATGGACACTTATTCTCCAGAAGTTTCTATCAAATATACATAAGAGTTACATTAAGCAAAGTTTATATTTCAAGAAAGCAAGAGGTTATATTGAAACATTTAAAGCCTTTGTATGGATTCTTGTATCTTTTTTTTTCTACATATCAAGGCACATGCAGCGATGCTAAAACCTAGTGCTTTATTGAAAATATCATCATTAACATTACTCTCCATTGACACGGAACATGACTTCTCTGTTAAATAAACATCGATATACGCAAGTAATTTAAAGAACTCTTAGTACATAGATTTTGTATTAAAATAAACAAGTTGTTTTAAGAAATAAAAATATTACCCAAATTGGATTTTTTTCTTTCAAAGTACTGTAAAATTCCGCGTATATAAAATGATGTCAGATAAAGGTTGCTCTTGACCATTTTTACAAATATATGATAAGGTATTTTTAACATGTTATGGTATTTTATTTTCAAATGTTGTTTTGCTTTTAAGCCGTCAAATTTCTCGATCGTTACGACTGCTACGATTTGCTCAGTAATAAAATTTAACACTAAGCCTACATTCTAACGTTAAGAATGCAGATATTAGTGACACATGACACACTCGCCATTTTGTCCACAATTTAAGGATAAAATGGCCGCGTCATGTTTTCGTATATAAAGCGTCAGAATAAGAGAAGCATGTTTCGCATTAATGGAATGTGCACATCTATAAAATATATTACAATTTATTATAGTAAAATTAATACGATTTCATTAGCACACTAGAATAATAAGAATTAATATTAAAACGTACAAAGTCGATCACACTACAAGTTTTGTCATTCTATACTATAGAGCGTTTAATTATAAAGAAATCTGAATTCATATTGTTAATTACGTGTTGGATGATGGACCTGCCATTGTCCATTTAAAAAATAAGTTTAACAAAAAAAAAGGCTCGAGACGTATTTTATTTATGTAAGATCATAAAATGACAATTCTTGCCGAACACTCAATCTTCAAGCGCACTATAATCTCTGTAGTATATCTAGCTTTGTGATTGTGTAGAAATTGTGGTTAAAAATCCATTATAAAATCATCTACTATGTATTTAATTGAATCAAAACCGGCCATTTTTCTTACTTTAGAGCTTAGGCAAGATTAAGGCTACATTATTTTTTTGAAATCATATCCAAGAAATAATACAATAATTATTGCATAAACAGTGAATAAAAAGGAATCGAATAAAAGTTATAGTAAAACGTCGGTTATTTCTCAATTCATTTGCCTCATAAGATTTAAAATCCTTAAATTATTCTCAGGCCAAGTTAAATTAAATATAGAACGATTATTAGGGCGATTTTCCGGAATCAATTTCGGCTTTTAAATTAGTCGGCTACCATAGACAAGTAGTAACAAAAGCGAAGTTCTACACAGTCACAACAACCATAGACAGAAGAATAGTAGCCAGCAAGCGTTTGGTGCAGCTAGGGAATCCAGCCCACCACGTAGCTTCGGCTGCGTGTGAACTGGGTCAGGCGACGCACGCGTCCACCTGTCGGGGAAATGTTAAATTACATTTTAGTCATCAATCATAATTGAATATGAATATATAACCTCAAATAGGACTTTTATTTATGTCCGTGGATTCATTCATATTAATCAGTATCATAATAGATTCGCAAAGACCATTTTAAGAATACGAAACATAATTTTGTAGTGACTGATGACGGAACTCGAAAATAGGAGCATACAATTTTGACTGACCTGACAAATAGCTTGAAATTGTACTAAAAAAAGGCGTTTATTTCCATAAATATTGTCTCTGTCTTTGATCTGTCATTGTTGAAATATATTAATAAAGGTCTATTCAACATTCCAACCTATTATTCTCCAATCTTATTATTCGTAGTATCTGCTCTTCTTACGGTAACCATTTACAAAACTTTTTAATAAATGAATGAAATAAAGTAACAAAACTATATCTTACGTACATAGATTTAAATGCGAAAATGTTTGATGATGCTAAAACTGCCCAATGCTGATCAACTTTAGCAATTAATACACTAAACTTATAACTATGCAGATAAAGGCGTCAGTTGAAACAACGAATGTACTCTATATATGAATTAACAATGAAATTTCTTTGCGAATATATGTAGATACCATTCAGTAATTAAAAGATTCGCGAAAATGACGATAGGTAAAAATATTCAAATATTATTATAAGTCGTATAATATTCTATAAAACATCTAGCCTGTAATAACAAATAATCAAATTAATTTCGCAGTGAATTAATTAATTTGCGCAACTTTTTTTTACAACATATGTAAAAAAAATATTACAAATATACACGAAGATCATATAATTAGCTTAAGATAAATTTTCAATGAAATTAACTATTTTAATCTGTACTTATTCTATAAATAATAAAGCAAAAAGGTAACTAAATATAATTTAAATAGAAAATAACTCAAATAGTTTTATTGTAAACAGGTATAGTAAAATATTGCTCTATACGTATTCTACTAGCCAAGATCTTTCATTTGATACCCATGACACAGGTATCTCAAAAGAAAAAAAAAGTCGGCCATTTTGTTGCGACGGCCATCTTAAGTAACAGGTACTATTTACTTACAATACATATTTATATTATTGTTTCCTCACCAGAACTAAAGGTATACGCCAAATTTTAATTCAATCGGTCAACAGAAAAGGATTAAAGTTTAAATAAAAGCATTTAATAAAAAAGTGGTAAAACATCAGCTGAACTGTACATAATAGCTCCCTGGTACTTGCAACGAACACATAATTAAATGCATGATGCAATAACGTTAGACACATAGTGAAGAGGGATGCATTGACATGCTTATTTTACAAAGTATTTCTCTGAAAGTGGTCGTCTTTGGTGAATGAATGAAAAATACAATATTTGTTTTATTTTTTTTGTTATTTTCATATAAATATTTAAACGAATTCACTACTAGTAATAAATACCGATGTTGACTACAAAATGAATTGAGAATGAAACGGGAGTTTTTGTGAAATATTCTGCTTGTATATTATATTTTTGTAAAAATTGAAAGCCAAATGTTATGTACGAAAATTCAAAAATAAGTGTCGTTGTATAATACTGGTTATGTTGTATTAATTTTTTCTAACGAATATAAGGTTTATTTAACCATCTAAAGTTGAGATTTAAACAATTCACGTCTTCATCCTTTACAGGGTAGACAGGGCCAAGAATCGTGAGATTCGAAGGCTACGTTTAGATGCAAGTTAATGGTAGGTGTTGTTGAGATATATTTTTTCGTGAACTAAATACAAGTAATTTTAATATTTAACTCTAATTTGTGGTGGCTTTATGTATGGAATGTTTTATGCTAAAAGCTCAGGAGAGCATCAAAATAAACTTAAGCCAGAATTAAGCCCGGACAAGCTCAACAATTTATATAGCTTAGTACATATGTGGTAATAAAATCAGGTAGTGTTGAGCTCAATCTTTGTGATTAGCAAAATTATTATGCACTAAATATTAAATAACAAACTTAAAAAATATATTTTTTTAATAATTGAATGCATTTATAAATCCGTGTTAAAGATAGTTAAATTAAGCTGTCGGTATGTAACCAAGTTATAATACTACAATATGAATTATGTAACAGACGGCTTTTTTAAAACCAACTTAAAATATAAACAGTTACATCCTATATCGGCAAATAAATAAGCATTTTCTCCAACCCAACTAGAACCCTCCAAATAAACGTAAACGTTAGAATAACCGTTCTATATCCAAATAAATATAAATAAATTCCAGCCGGTTGTTTTGAAATCAACTTTAAATGTAAGTAATTGAATTTAGTATCTGAATAATCTAATAGAAATTGAGGCAGGTTGTTGTAAACTCTACTTTATATGTATGCTCGTAAGTTATATTTCAGTATGATACTCACCAGAGACGAGGGATCACGGCTCTAAGCGCTGTTCTGGCTGCGTCGCTGCTGGCGTACTGCAATTCATACACACGTACGGACGTCAGGCATGGTTCAATATATATAGGGGATTTACTAGCGTTCACTATCAGAAACTGAATCACGGCTTTTGGGGTAGACAGAGCCATTATTATTTAGCAGCCATAATTATCTATAGCAAGGAAAAAAATATGGACTTTGTCATCTATATATCGAAATATTTTTAAGTCAATTTATTTTTATGATGATTAAGACATTTTCGTATTCTTGATGGGGATAATGTCCTTTGCTCAGAAGTGGGACGAAACAGGTTACTTATTTTAAAAAAATAACGTCAGTGTGAGATTTAAAATTATGAAAGTACCATTTATAATAAGGATGCCTGAATTTAGTACAACTTTTATTTAAGATACTAGATCTGGCTCTTTTATTATTTGTATATAAAAAAGAAATACTAAAACTCTCAGATTGTAAAATTAAGTTCAATATTGGAAACTAATAGAATAAGTGGTAATGTAATTTTGTTCTTTCGGATACGTATAAAAATGAACATATAACGCGAAAACAAATATGAATTCATATAGTGAACGCTAGTTTAGGATTAAATTCAATAACAATCTCAATTATTACAGGGGGCAAAATATAAAGTTATTGAGATATAGAGATACATAGTAACAAGTAATTATAATAGTAAATACATGCCGAATCATTTCAAAAAAAGTTAAGAACACACATTCATTCACGTCCCAGTGAGTTTTGTTTCGCTTTAGCTTCGAAATATATATTACCATCTCATTTAAATAGTAAGACTGATATATACTATATTTTAAAACTTGCAGCAACTAGCAAAACTCACAAAATTAGCAGCACCATTTTTATACCATTTATTTGCTTTATAAACAAAAGCCTATTTTTAAGTGAAAATTGTGTCGTGAAGCTCTTTCCATGTCAATTCAACAATCAACAACAAAAAATAATTATTATTATTTCATATTAAATAAGCTCTATATAAGTGTTTGCAAAACTTATACTAAAACATGATAAAATCGGTCGATTTTCGAAGACTTCAGAATGAAGTTTTAAGAAATCTTTTATAAAATTCTAGAAACATCTTTACAACTACAAATAAATCGGCAAATAAAAAGGTGTTCAACATAAGGGACTGTTAGTTGTCGTTGCACACTCATGCATACGTTAGTATCGGTTTAACTTTAAATCGTAACATTTTCATCGAGACTCCATGTAAGTTTGCCGTTTAGTTGCTCGGAGATCAAACTATCCTGTCACAATTGGGACCCCTCGAAGGCCTAAGCTGTCATCCTTATTAGCAAAAGCCTTTGCCGTGAAAAAAATAAACTTTAAAAATGTAGCATGGCCCTTGTATCGGCCAGTGTTATTTCGCGCTAAGAAATGAAACAAAATGGAGTTTTACCGATCATATGCGAAGTCTATTTATTACTTTCTATGCTCCCCTCTCGGCTAAAATAAAATGTTAACGGTTAAAATTTGTAACACATCACAACATTAGTCGACGGTCTACGATTAAGAATGAGAGCAGATGTTTTAGAGATAGATAAAAATTATTTAGATAGTACAGAGTAAAAAAAGTGTTATTGAAATATGTCACTCGTTTCGCTGGATTCGGTACCTTTTTATCTTTTTTTTTGTGCAGTTTTACAGGACGTAATATGATTTTTTGTTGCCATACTCAGTCTTGAGATCCTTAAAAATATCTATAACTGAGTGCCTATGGATCTGATCTGTATCTGGTTCGGCGGTAAATATAAAAAATGAAGTGTTTAATAGTAATCAACGTACCCAAAAGTGATATTAAGTCAGTAACCATCTCTATGCATAATTTTTACGAAAAATATACTGCGAATTCGTTCAAAAAATAATCGGTAAAAGAAATCCCAATATTAAAACTAAACTTTGCCATCTCAAGTGTAAACTCCTAATAAAACTGCACACAGTGAGTCGCCACTCAAATAAAATAATAAGCGTTTTATAAGCGAAGTATGTTACTTTGCCGTGCCAACATCTTAACCCTTGGGCTGACCTGCCGACTATTGGCTACGCGCCGCCTTTTGCATGTTGTTAAAGAATCTGAATTGGAGTCGCAGCGTAAGGTCTTTCCGTACTGCAAGGAAACACAATCGGTGACTAGGTGCGCGGCAACCGTGCGGCTCGTGTGTTGCCACTCTCAAAACGGCCGATATGCAATTAAATAGTACAAAATTTAATTGAAATACACTAATATACACAATGGTTGAAAGTTTTATCCCATTTTGGGGATACTTGGGCAGAAAATTAAAAAAACAAAACTGTATTCGAAGAAAATCTAATTTGAGAAAAAAAGTTATTTTTTAACCACACAATCCAACAAAAAAAAAAAATATTGGCCACAAATAAATCATAATCACAGTTTAATTGCATATCGTCATCAAAAATGGCACATAAAACTAAACGTGTATTCTACACATAAAGAGGGGGTGACACGCGTGAGTTCGATGGTCGCTACTCACGAGTGGGGGTTGGGGTTGGTATCGGGTCTCTCTGCAAGCACGATTTTGTCTTCTATCCTGTTAACTTCGGTCTTCTCCGCGTCTACTTCCGTCTTCTCCATGGTTACTTCTGCGTCTTCCGTGGTTACTTCAGCCTTTTCCGTGGCCAATTCCACCTTCTTCGTGGTTACTTCCGTCTTTTCTGTAACTACTTCTGTCTTTTCTGTGTCTACGGAGATTATTCTCTCTAAGCCTGAAGGTTTTTCTTCGACCGGATTCTCTTTAGCTTCGATGACAATGGTGTTTTCGACACTCTCAGTGATAGTTTCCTGCGTGGGGGTGACGGCCTCCGCGCTGGGGGGCGTGAGGTTGAACATGCCCAGGTCCACGCCCACGGCTGGAGGTCTTCCTCGTGGAAAGCGGAGACTGAGCGATACGCTCGCTCGCTTTTGCACTCGACAATCTGATTGTTTCAATTTCAGTTACTGTAGCAACTATCAAAAGTAGTAGCAAGTATCAAAATTATTTTGTCATTATTTCTGACTCTTGTTATTCACTCTAAGTGATATGAAATTATAAACAAATCATATTAAAATCTACGACGCAACGCTAGAACTAATATTACACTGGAATGTTGTTTGTGAAATCGCGCCACGCGCAATTCGCCGCAGTTTGTTTAACACGCTCGGCGAGATTTCTTACAGCAACCTTTACAAATGTCAAATGAAAATAAATCCTGTATATTGCTACAGTAACAGAAATACGTTGTTTGTTGATGTATTTACAGTGCAATGGTTCCAAACGAAGGTTGAGAATACTCTCCAATTATGGCTGATATTATCCATGAATGATTTCTTCCGATTCTTCATAGTTTTATTCACAATATGGTGAAGGTCGTGAAATTATTTAATCTTCTTATATGATATTGTTAATAAGCCCATGTTGAAATCAAATAACCCGTTACTTACTCATGTAAGCGATTTTCTACACGCTATTATATTGCTTCTCAAATTGGTATGAATACTTCTACATTTCTTCCATATTGTATGTGTTTGGACATAAAAGCGTGCAAAAAATTATATGATCGTGAATTAGCTACTGATACACCATAAATGACACTTAAGAAATGTTATACGAGATGCGTTTATGGCCAGTGCTGCCACCTATACAAGTGGTTTTTATACCTTTCAAACAGTTTAGTGTGGTCATAATAAAATATATGATGTTCAGATTTTAAAGACAAGAATTTGCTAAGATTTTGTGCACAGAAAGATGAAAATTGAAACAATGAATCATGGCTTAAAAAAACATGAGTATATAATTCACGGAATTTTCATAATTCACAATCGAAATTTGCATTCAATGAATTATGAAAAATACTTCTTTCCTCTGAAATACATATAATAAATAAATCATAAGAAAAATAATCAAACATTACATAACTCCAACCATTTCTAGAATTTCGACGTTACGCAACACAAAAAAATATTTTTTTAGCATAGATAACCAGATAGTACCAAAACCCATATTAGTACCATAGTTTCTTTTGTAAGAGCCACTTTGATGTATTTGACTTTTTTTACGTATGTATATCAAAAGTTTATTGCATGTAAATAAAATAAAATTAACCCTTATTTCAGATGTTGCAAAATACAGCAGTTATCTATTTAAATTCCCTTGTTAAACATATTTTTCATTTAACCTGTGAATAATCAACAAAAAAATGTAAACCCAATTCTCTCGCTTTCATACTGTCTCCATCTCACAAAGCACAAGCATCATATTTTTTATGCTGATATGAAAAACCGTACGTTCTCTTGATTCGCAGCTGCGAAGTAACAATTCTGAATTCACAGCTGTATGCGAATCTCAACTCAACACTGCCTAATCACGAGCATCACCCAGCTATAGCGATCACGTATGGGGAGATATCGTTGTGGAACTCACTTCTGTCGATGTTGCGCTGCAGGTGGCTGGCGACGCGGTGCCGCGCGTCGCTGTACTCCAGGTGCAGGCCCAGCCGCAGCAGCGTGGGGTTCTGCTCCACCAGCGACGTGATCTCCATCTCTATCTTGTTGCCTAGCACTTGCGACCGCTGGGAAACGGACAATATAGTTAATTACCCAAAAATAGGCTTTCTTAATCCAGTTATTCGCACCATCCTATTTGTAATAGTAATTAATTGCATACTTGTATTTATTGATTTCTGTGGTACTAGCGACCCGCCCCGGCATATCGCATCGTTTAAGAACCTCCCTTGTTAATAATTATAAAAGAAATGTTGCGTAGTTTTAAAGATCTAAGCAATACATAGGGACAAACAGCAGAAAGCGAATTTGTAGCTTACTTTGTTGTACTTATGTAGCGATATACAGCTAGCATCATCGTGGTCTACATTTTTCAGTGTTCATCAAAAAAGTCAACAATCGGATAGTTTTCAGAAATATTGTTATGTTTAAAGGCCTGTTGCGTACATACGGGGTCATTGGAAGAAAATTACACATCACATTAATAATTCAAACTTCATTAATAAAATGTAACCTGGTTGGAAGCCCGGAACTCCTCCACACTCTTGGTAGTTAGCAAACTCTTCACCAGCTGCACGACGCCCTGCGGACTGATGAAGTTGGTCTCCACGTTGACCACCCTCAGGGTACTGTTGACCTGCGGATAGAAACGATAGTTACGTATTCAGATTTATTGCGAGTCCTAAAAACTATAAACTAGTTAGACTGTACATGGTTCAAATCTTTATAAATTACTAGTGAGTGAACGTCATGCGGCTTTTTTGTTTTCTGCGAAAACCGACAGTTTTTTTTATATTTTGTACAACAATAATATTTAAATAAAACCCATTTATCTATACATATAATAAAATTGTAACTGAGCTATGTCTGTACATGGGAGATATTTAAGAAAAACATATATAGGGGCTCTTTAAAGAACCTATAGAAGCCAAAGTGATTGTTTTTAGAATTTTTGTCTGTCTGTATGTTTGTACGCGCATCACACAAAAACTACCGAACAGATCTGGATGAAATTTGGCACAGCGCTGGACTATGACCTAGATTAAAATGTAGGATACTTTTTATCCCGGAAAAATGTACGGTTCCCGAGGGATATATATTTTTTGTAACCGAGCAAGGGGCTGACAAGATATTTATAGTATCTATTGTTCGGATGAAGTCGCGGGCATTATCTAGTAAACTATAAAAACTTTTTGATTTTGACTTTGATTGTGGGTCTGTTGTAGTGTTTGTACCTGCAGCGCGTCTGCCAGCAGCTGCGCCGTGCGGTCGTTGAGACCGACGTTGACGAGCGACAGCACCTCCAGGTTGGTGTTGCTCTTCAGCGCCTCGAACAGTTTCTCGAACTTTTCGTCGCTTATGTTCTGAAACATTACATATTTATGTACATTGCTACATGGTAATGTTCGGAAAGACTATCTGGTTCGTGTAACATTATATAATATCACTGCATTATATCCATACTAATATTACTAATACGAAAGTGTGTCTGTCTGTTCCGCTTTCACAGCTAAACCGCTGGACCGATTTAAATTAAATTTCGTGTGCAAATAGTTAAAACCCCACTTTCAAACATAGGCTACTTTTTATCAAAAATGGAACACCATTATACTAAAATTTGGGGATAAAAGTTTGTATGTAAATCTTACTTTCCGCTGACACGGCTATACCGCCTATACTTACTATTCTACGTTGACAAAGTCGCGGCACACAGCTAGTATATTGTAAATTAAGCAATTTGCTAGTAACCTGTCACTATAACCTAGTCTAAATTTCACCCATAAGTCCACCATTTTGCTAATCGTGACCTTCGAATTAGCTCTGTCTACCCCGTAACATAAAAACGTAATATTGTTGTGCCAATGTTATGTTCATATTCAACATGACAAAAATTAAAAAATGGAACTCTATTATAACACGTATTGAAAAAAGGGATTCACGTAACATGTTGACTGCGGTGGCCACTTTCCATCACGCGGGCCGCATTGCCTTTTGGCAATTTGGCCAAACGCCAACAATGTTGTATATAAAAAGAAGAGAAAGGAACCTTAATATTATTCCAATTGAGATCAGTGAGTTTCTGGTCGTTCTCCTGCACACGCTTCACCGTTTCGTCCGGGTCCGTCGAGTTGGGCGGGTCCATCGGGAACACCTGCAATAAACAATTTTTATTTTAATACTTCTTCTTGTGGAACTGGAAATTTTGTATAAACGTCGTAAGTTCTTTAGAAACGAAATCATATACATATTTATTTAAACTTTACAAAAAATTAATAGTAAGAATTGAGCTGCTCAGTGCACACATCGATTAACTCTATAAAACGAAAAGTTGAAAAACGCGAGATGTATTGTATATTGTTTTTAAAAATTCCTCTGATAATATAATGTGGAATGCATAATTGCAGATATAGCTTTCATCTAACGGTAGGTATATAAAATTAATAAGAAAGAATAGCTAACAAATAATCGTCAGTAATGTTACAGTTTTTATGTAACTGATGGAGTTAATCGATGTGTGCACTGAGCGGCTCAATTCCCGAACCCTCTCAGTTTTGCAAAATCCCGTTTTAGCGAGCACCATAAGATGTCTAGTTTCAAGATTCAGTAATGATTATGTTATAAATATATAGGCATTGGGAATTAACATATGCCTTCAGCGACTTAAACCAACGTCAACGTCTATTTTTAACATTTAATAAAGTGTACGAAATAAAATAACTTAAGAACCTATGTATTGTAAATTGAAAGTCCAGTGAAGTGTTAAAAACGCGAGATAAAAGAATATACCAAAGGCTATCTTAAGCAACTTTATAGCGAATTTTTTTAGACGAGCTAATTAAAAGTTAGTCGGGTAGTACCTCCTTGATATTGTGTTGGAAGAGAACGAAGCGCAAGTTTGGCGAGCACTGGTACCCGCGCACGTTGAGCTGCCTCTGTGGGAATTATTATAAATAAATATCCATTTTAAAGACTTTCTTGCTTAACATCATATTAGGATGATGACCAGTTATCACTTTAATTATCAAAAATATTGACTGTATGAGAATATTATTGCCGCCCGATAGTCTAACCATAGATATAGTTTTGATGGTTTCAGTGTAAACAATAAAATTTATAGTATCGCTCTGAAATATTGGAAATATTATATGCATATATAAGTACTATAGATGGCATTGCTTTGCAATATTACATATATGTACATAAAATATCAATAGAGAGCGATTCTTATCGATAGACGATCGGATCTATCATCTACGTAATATTGCAATGCAATAATATCGATAGAATTGTTATTAACCAAAAGTATTGTTTAAAATTAACTGTCGATACGATCGCTAGTATGGCCTTTTCCAATTAAAATTATTGACGTCAAACTAACGATGGTTTGACAATATTAGATTATTTATTAGATAGAAAAACTGAATATTACGCACTGTTTTTTTTTGTTTCTTAGTATCGCTTCAAATGTCACGTCATACTCATACTAATTAATCTTAAAAAAGTTTTTTTTGTTACGAATAAAATTAAAACTACTGGACCAATTTTGATGAAATTCGGCACAGATAAAGAATAGACCTTCTGGAGCAACAAGACTTTATTTCGTAATTCCACAGAAAAGGGAGTATCTAAGCAGCGCGAATAAAACTGCGATACGGTCTCATTTACTATGCATACTATATTTCCCACCCTTGGTAATCAAACCTTTGCTGGCATTAAAGGGCGAAACTCTCCAGACTACAGGGAGTGGCTATTAGATTGTAGCGAATGCAGAAAGCTTTCAGGCCATGGTGTGGTGATAGCGATAATTCAATAATTACTTTGTACGTGCGGGATGTACGCCATTATGTATTTTAGTATGGGTAAATAGTGCAGAGCTGTGAAGTTATAGTTGGTATAGAAGTGACTTTCATACTGTCTCTTTCTTTTTTTGAGTTTCGTAGTCAAAAGGTTAAAACGGGACCCTATCGCTATAACTCCGTTGCTGAATTTGAATGTCTCATTAACAAGTAGGTTTTTGAATCATCGTTTAAAAAATCCCATAAAGGCCGGCAACGCTCCCATGGCCCCCCGGGTGTTGCAGGTGTTTATGGGCGGCGGTGATTACTTAACATCACGTGACCCACCTGCTCGTTTGCCTCTCTCTGTCATTAAAAAACAATGACTAGCTATTCTCCATTATGATAACACACATACATACATGATATTACAATCTTTAACTTACGCAATATTGTAAAAAGTAAGCCTATTTCGCTCATGGAAACAAATTCTGCTTTTAAATAAAAAAAATTATCAATACATATAATAAGATAGTAAAAATCGTTTACACGTTAAATTCGTTTTTACATTAAATATTTTCCAAAAAAAACTAGGGAGTAACAGAAACCAAAAAAAAAAAAACAAAACAATTTTTAGAATTTTTGTTTGTAACTACTCAACGGATACGCGGTTTTCACAGGTAGATAACATATAATTAAGAGCGTTGTCAAAACTTTGTTTCATCAAAATCGGTTAAGGGAAAATAAGTTATGGTCAATTGAAAATATTTTTTGCGAAAAAATGCTGAACAGTAACTATTTCTACAATTTTGATTTTGTTACGCAGTGCTAGCGCATAATGGCCTGCCTCCGAACACACGGCAGTGATTTTAAGTTTTAATGGAACTTCCACGTACACGAGCTCGTTCATTCATCGCTTTTTCTATTAACGCGGTAAAAGGAAACATTTTATTTAGATTGAATTTTCCAATGACCGCCATAAAGGAAAGTTATGGATTTCCTGACGTTTACAAGCGAGCTTTATTCTGTGTAAAATCTTACGCATTTAATCTAAAAGGGTCCGTAAATCTGTTTAATTCAAAACACTTGAGTAACTTTAGTCTGTATAACTCCTTAGTGGGGAGTTATCTACAAGAATAAATAAAAAAGAAGTATCTATCCGTAATTTAAAAGTAACAACAACATTTCAATTGCATTTCAGTATTTATGTCTGGTTGTTTGTCCTGGGTAATCATCGAAATGGTTTGTTTGATTTTGATGGACTTTTTACTGAGGGTTAAAAAGTTGCAAATTTACATTTTAAACAGTTATTGTGTACAATAACTGTTATTTCTCTTCACTAGCACTTCCTTAATTGCAATAGGAATTACTTACGAAATAAAAAGTTGTCTATAGCCTTCTTCTATAGATAGACTATTTAAAACTCAAAGAATTTTTAAAACCGGGTCAGTAGATCCTAAGATTACCGGTTCAACAAAACAAACAAATAGCTTTATATATTTCAAAACGGAACAGTATCTACGAGATTAACAGTTTAACCAAACAAACAATCTCTCCCGCTTTATGGTAAAAGTATAAATATGCCAAATACTAACTAGAGTGTGGTTGGTGACCAGCACTGAGAGCGTATTGTTGAAGGTGTCTAGCGCCAGCAGCCCGCCGTCGTCCGCTTGGTAGACCAACTGGTGCGAACTGACCCAAGTGGTGGGGAGTCGCTCGCCAGTTAAGTCTCCGCGCAGGAACTCGTCCAAACGCATGCGACGACCTGACCAGTATAGTAGCTCGTCCACATATCTAAATAAATAAATAAACACAAATTACATACCTAGATTGAGTTGGCCCCAAAGTAAGTTCGAAACTTGTGTTATAGTACACTTAGTCAATGGTACTATATACAACAAATACATAGACAAACATCCAAGACCAGGCCCATCAGAAAAAGGTCGTTTTCCTTCATGACTTGACGGGAATCGAACCCTGAATGGCGGCTATCAGCCGCCATGGTCCGTTCGGTGAGTGGGAGAGCCGGAGGCCCAACTTCCTTAGCCTTGACCCCGTAGGTGTTGCAGTTGTCTATGGGCGGCGGTGATCACTTAACATCACGTGACCCGCCTGCTTGTTTGCCTCCCTCTTACATAAAAATAAATTCTAGTACACTTTACACAAAGTAGTTGAAATACATTAAGTATACAAATATAAGTAACGAACCGCCAACTAGATAAAACTCAGAATATGAGAATGAGGCGAAGGAATAGAAGTGCCAAGTTTAAAATGAGCTTTTTATTTTCTAAATACCCCTCTTGAGCGCCCTCGTCGTTTCAGCGAAATTTTATTTAAAGGAAATTGTGTCTTACTGCTTGTGGCAGTTTCTTTTTAATATCCCAGGGACTAGATTCACCAGTACACTTTAGTTGGCTGTAAGTATTAGATAAAAGTGTTAATACAAAACAAATTTTCGACAAACATTTTCTATTTGTGTACACTCAATAGACTTATTTTGCTAATATGTTAATGGTAGCGCCAACAGTCGCTAAGCTGGTGAGCGCATATTAACATATTTTATGCAACTTGTTATTTATATTCAATTTGGGGAAACGCCACGCCATTTGCAATTACCGCTTAATTAGTTTATATTTTGGGGTGTTAATAGCGAATTGCGGTACTTTGGTTAGGAAGCGTGTTGCATGGCATTTTCCTTTAATTATTTCCACTACACTTAACAAATTGATGTTACCTAAATATAAACATCTTTGTACATCTAATTATGAATTCACCTCAGTGTTTTGTAATATAACTGAAATTAACGTAAATAATTAAAATGTTATGATTGCATACATTGAATAAAAACATGATAATTAAGATACCAGACCTGTACGTACAGTGTACAGCCACCAAGAGTTTTATGACAGGTATTTAGTTCCACCAGCGACCGTTGTGACGCAGTACTTTTTTCCATATACATTCATTGTTGCCAAAGCGAGACGTGCTCACGTGATCTGTCATAAAAACTCACGGTTCATACTCACCCTAATAAATAAATCGCTGTGACGATGCCTGCTATCACAAAGCTGATGACCATTAAAGAGAAGATGATGCTCCTCCAATTGTGGCCATCGCCTTGATACAGGTCCTGCAATCGAGATGCGAAGTGAGCGTTGACTTATCGAAATTTTATTCCTAGAATCGTTGGCTGAATACAAATTTTGTCAGCCGAGTTACCCTAATCCACGTACGAAGTCATATTTTGTACATCGACGATAGAATTTTGCATATTTAGATGCATGCCAAGCTGAATTTAATGGAATCATACAAGTTTTAAACTCTGAAGATACCTATAGCTTGATTTTTACTATAGTTTTGTATCGGCTACTAACCACACATGTGGTATTATAGAGTTTCATGATATAATGTCTAACTCTCACGGTTTATGAGATCTAGTGACAGACAGACAGATAAAGAGCAGAGCTTAAGTAATAGGGTTTCTATTTTACACTTTAGGTACGGAATCCTTAAAAAATTAATTGACGACAAGAACCAGCTTTATTTGATTTTATCCGATATTGCAGCGTCTGTACAACACTTGAATAAATAACCTTTCTTACAATATTTACTTAAGTATTTCTTAGAAATAAGATCGTGAATTTACTAGAGGTTTCTCTAAATATTATTGTATTTGCCGAACTCTTCTAAATGTATCGCTTATTCGCGAAAAACGTTTATAAAGTACAGAAATGGATCTTTTCTATATAAATATCATAAGGTACGAGTTTTTTTCGGGATGTTCTTTAAAAATTGGTCGCTCCAAAACGCGATAAAAATAATTAGGATGATTAAAAAATGTTGTAATTTAGTTTACTTTAATTAAATTCGCTTAAATTTTGGTTAATCAGAAACGATCATATTTTATTAATTCCGACAGAACACAATGTAGTTCGTTATGATATGTGCTGCTTACGTCTATTTTAATGTCACGGCCGTTGCGGTGTTGTAACGTAATTTTATTCACAATCATGAGATTTAATTAGTAGTTGTATTTATTTTGATATCTAGGTATTACTATTAGTATTAATACACAATAATATTGTCATGGTTTGGTTTAATTCATAGAATCGTATGCCATTCGCATTAGAAAATGTTTCATAGTTACATCTACCAAAAATTCCGAAATGTAAATTTTAATAAGTCATTCTTTTCAGATTTTTAGCCACAATATGTTTTTAGATAAAAACGAAATCCGGTACAAACCTCTTCCTTGGCGGACTTGGGGTCGGCGACTTGCAAAGTCTCGTCGGGCGGGAGGCGCCAGGAGCCGCCGCCGCCGCCGCCCGAGCGGTCCGTGTGGCCGGTGGCGTGCATGCGCCGCCGCCGCCTCCGCCGCCGCGCGCGCACCCGCCACCGCGCCGCGCTACGCCTCCGCGCTCGCCTTCGCGCCTGCGTCCGCGCCCCGAGACGCGCACGCCCGCTGCGCTCTTGTCGCTTGTCTCACGGATCGCCCCATCACTGTTGAACAAATAATACAAATTTGATTTTTCAACGCACGTACATTTTTAAATAGGTGTCTTATTTTGTCATGTTTACATATAAATTTTTATCTTTAATATTTGTATGTTTCTAAATAAAAAGTCTACTAAAAAGCTTAGTATATAAAAGCTCATATACACAATGTAGTATTCATGTTCTTGTAATAATTCTATTAGTCTAACATTTTACAATACATGTAGACAAACTATACTTACTATAAATTACTGTATAATATGTACCTAAAGATGTTTTACATATGCTTTCTAGTTTTTTGTACAATTTACTCCAAAAATATACAGCTCGTTGTGGCATGGAAGCTACAGTTAAAAGCTTGCCTAACCCTAATCTTGTAAAATAAAGTTTTCTTGCTTAAATAAAAATGTCATGATATATGGGATCTTAGCAAGCACAGAATCAAATGTGGTTTAAAAAAGGTAATAAAAAGCCTAGGTGTAAAAGTGAGCTTAATTTGCTATCAGTTTGAGAACGAATGGTCGCGGCGAAGATCGAATGCCATTGGACGGCGGCCAACGCGATTCCAACTCAATACATTTACTGGGACTTTACGACTTCGTAAAACTTTTATCGAACTGCTCTTGCGAAGCGATTTTTTAGGACAGTCACTACTGGTTTTATTGTTAAAATATTGAAATTCAGTATTTGAAGATCAGTGGTCGTTTAACGATTCAAGAACACGCTTATTGTGCACGGCATGCAAATGCTTAAATAAATACCCTTTGGTAACATGTTACTTTCACCCAACACCCAACATGAACTAGGAACTCTTCTTTAAAAGTGAAGAATCGTCATTATTATTATGACCAATGCTACCACAATCAACTGTTCCTGATCCTTAAAAGAAATATGAGCAGAAAAACAACAATGTGAATAGACAAAGTAAGCAAGCCCATTATGGTCTTCGTTTTTCACACACGCTTTTAGTGGTTTCAGCTTAGGAATTTTTGGCAAGAATTCAGATGATATTTTTTCCCCTTTTAAGAACTAACGAATAGTGTTACTTAGTTGTAGTTTGCGGCTCCTAAATGCATTAAGCAGATTTTTATCTCGTTACACTGACATGCTTTCACTGGACAGTGGATTTATGATTTTATTGACGGTTGCTGTAATTCATTACAATATTGCATGTTTTATATAACATTTTTCCTTTTTTTGTCATTTATCAAAATCTATTTACAATGTGATAATTAAAAATATTATTAGATTATCGTTACACACAATTTTAAGGACTATTTATACTCGTAATAAGCAATATGTTAGCTTTAACTATCACCTAAATCAAATTTTCTACAACTAACTTGTTAAACTTCTGTATATTACAGGTAAATTTCTTTAAACCCACATATTTCGTATGCAAACCATAAATCATGAAGTAAGAGCTTAACCCTGCACGTGTCGCACTAAAGTAAATAATGAATATAACTTTATTCAGTGTCCAAAGTTGTGGTCGTAGCTTAGAGAAATGGTATGCAGTAGACCGAAGGAAATTGTCTATTAGATAGTCTATAATTTGATCATTTACAGATATTTTTTATAATTATCCCTAAGCTTAAGAACAGATCAGATAAACTCATACCCATGGCTGGTGGTTTTTTACCCAATTCATTAAAGCTTTATTTGATGAATAGAGGTTTGTCCAATGAAACATATACTTAACAGATTAATATAGATGAACGAAATCACCCCTCTTGATATTTTTAAAGAAGATGGTGTATATTACTTTTTGCATGTTTCACCTACTTATTTATAAATGTTATTTAAATTAAACGTAAATAATATAAGTAAATAAGTATATTAGTGACTGCACTCATCTGCTTATTCAGCTCATTATATTTCATGCCTGCTTTCCTCCTTTCCTACTAAAAATCAGTCATGAAATACTTATTTCAGGCTTTACAATAGCCTTGAACACATTTTGATATGTAAACATCAAGTGAATTGTATTTGTCATTGAATTAAAAGAAATTAAAAAAAATATATTCGACCGACAAATAGGTATTGGACGTCTTATATCCAGATCCTGTACTATTATGGCCCCGCTGGCCTTTCAAGGCTCAAGGGAATTGATCACTGCAATGCAGATGTGGTACCTGATAAGGCACATTTTACAATCAACTTTTTCCCCACGGAACTGGTACACTAGGAGAACGGTGAAGATTGCACTCGTAAATATTAACTTTAACTCTAGTAAATTAGTGGATGGTGCGATACATTTGCAAAACATTTTACTAAAAATCATTCAATCATGTCTTCAAAAATTTTCATTTCTTATGAAATAGCTATATTTCATTTCATATAAAAAAGACTTCAATATTTTACATATCTTATATATAATCTGTGTACACTAAAAGGCTGCATGTTGGACACAAATACTTTATAAAGTTAAGTCTTTTACAAACTGATAAAAGTTTGTTCAAAATCTCCGTTGTTTGAAAACTCGTACAGTATGTTGAAGTATATATTATATCCACTACATTGAATAACTTAATCATTTTACAAGGGCGTTTCATTCAATCCGATCCTGGTTAATGTATCGGTTGTCATTCGGCTGCCAGCTCTGGCCCAGAGCCAGGGTTCCATTCAATTTGCTGGTCCTATTTGTACAGCTTGGTTCCGTAGTTAATCGAATAGTTTTTATGACGCCATAAAGGCGATTAAAGCGTGCTTCCAATTGCTGATGGAGGGTCAAGGGAACTGATGAAAGAGAACTATTTGGGAGTGATCACTTATAGTTGGCACTTGAGCCAGGTTTATTTATTTTTGGCATCTATATCGAATTATGAGAATAAACTTATTCATAGATAAAAAAAATATTCAAGCCCCTTTCAGGTCCTCGTTATATAAGCCTACAGAGCATATTGTCTGTAAGAATTTGTAATAAACTACCTGAAAACATTGTGTTCTTTTTGCACAGTCGAATGTGAACATAAAACTAGTTGTATCGTTCAATAATAGATGTCCAATTTGTAATTAGCCTGTCTCGCCTCAGCAATAAAACAAAAATGCCGTTAAAAGTGTCCAATAAAAAACGATTGCAGCCCTCGAAGCCGAATTGATGGCGACGTTAAGAACCGATACAGTTGGACCTTTTTAAAAAATGTTTCCGTTAATAAAATGAATATAATTTCATGGCAAAACTAGAGTCCTTGATTTGCGGAACGGTTAAGAAACTTGTGTGTTGTTTATGTATGTATGAGTAAGCAATATCATTCTAAAACAAAGATGCCTTGTTTAATTTTATACTTAGACTAGCTGTTACCCGCGACTT
>JADGIL010010364.1:0-25489 GCA_020352625.1 Cactoblastis cactorum | reverse complement strand
TGAAAGATAGAAATGGTGCCTAATCTTCGTTAATCGATTTAGAAGGTTCTTTAATATTTTTTTTATATAATGATAAATATTTGTGTATGGAACAAAAGAGCCGCAGCTTCATATCCAAAGAGCCGCATGTGGCTCGCGAGCCGCAGGTTGCCGACCCCTGACCTAGACTAAAAGATAGGCTACTTTTTATCCCGGAAAAATGTACGGTTCTCGAGGGATATAATTTATTGTAACTGAGCAAGATATTATAGAATCCATTGGTCGGATGAAGTCTCGGGCATTAGCTAGTACAGAATATTTGAATTCAAATGTACTTTATCCTGTGGTGTACTTGAATAAAAATATTTGACTTTAGTTTCACTTTACCTTTATACAATATTTAAAGTAACATTGCTAATTTATGCGATTCTTCTCCAAATTTATTACAATTATGAAAATTGCATAATTTTCAGGTGAATGACTTCATAGAGAAAGTAAACAAGAGTTCAGTGACGGCGAATCTGGACAATGCCGAAGCACAGCTCGAAGCCCTGGTGCAGACGGTGGCGTGTGACGTCATCGGTTGGGCGCCACGAGCTAGGAAGATTGTTATCCTGCTGTCCGATGGGCTAATGCATACTGCAGGAGACGGCAAGATCAGTGAGTACAGAAAATTAGAGTAAATGAGTGACGTCATCAGCCGGACACCAAAATCAAGACAAAATTTAAAAAATAATAATAATGATTTATAAAATATTTATGTATAGTAAATTTATTTAATAAACTTTATTTAATCATTGTTAAATAAAAAAATTCGAAAAATATAACGGTGGCTTAAAATACAAAAGTATTTTAAGCCACCAAATATTTTACTTTCTTTTTCTATAGAAAAATTTACTTAAAACATGTTAGTGGGACTTGAACTTTTTAGATCATCTGTATTTGTCAGATAGATTCAAAAGTTTCTATAATAAAAAAATATCTGCAGGTGGTACAGTGATGAGAAACGACGAGGCTTGCCATTTGGACGAGAACGGCTACTACTCTGAAGCTCTCACTTACGATTATCCTTCCATAGCGCAGGTGTACAGACTGCTGGATCACTACAAGGTAAACAAACATACACTAGAAATCATTTATCAGACGTTTGCATTTCGTAGTATATTCCCAATAAAATTGAAAAATGTGCAAAGACAAAGCAGACCTTAGATAATGTTATTTCGAAATTAATATTAATGTAGCTATAATTACCACTCAGCTTAGCAAATGAGCGCAATAACGAAACAAATCATGCATATCGAATGTGGTAGTTAACCAAAATGTTCGTGTTCCAAATTTAATATTGCCTGTTTCCAGGTTAACGTCATATTCGCAGTGACTAATGATGTGAAGAGACACTATGATCAGCTTCACGAATTACTCAAAGATTTTACATACGTTGCTAAGTTAGAAAGCGATAGTAGTAATATATTGAAACTAGTCAAAATGGGTTATGAAGATATAGTGAGTGTGGTCGATTTTGAGGACAATTCTAGTTTGGGACCGGTGAAGATTAAATACTTTAGCGATTGCGGTGTGCCTAATGGACCTTTGGTGGAAACAACACGGTGTTCGGGAGTCGAATACGGCATGACGTTAAATTATGAAGCCCATATCACTTTGGAATCTTGCACTGATTTTAAAACGGTAAGTTTTTTTTTAATTTTGAACCTTCGGTATGGATATTGGCTCAAGGAAATAGTAAAGCATAAGAAAAGTTTTTTTTTTTGACAGAGGGAGGCAAACGAGCAGGCGGGTATGAGATGTTAAGTGATCACCGCCGCCCATAGACAACTGCAACACCCGCGGGATTACAGAAGCGTAAGTTTTAAACTATATTTTAGCTTCTCATCAAACCAGATTCGAGTCAATTACATTTAAGTCATTTGTAAAAATTCCCTAGTTTGCTAATGTGATACAATATATGATATTAAGACTTCAGGGAAAGTAATAGGCGTTGAAGTAGTATATCTGCAACATAAAATTATTATACTTAAGTATTTATTTTCAATCAAACGAACAAGACTTACTTACCTTTCAATATCATACGCAATCTTAATAGTTTCAGCGAGATAAGAATCTACGTTCTTTGAATAGGCTATAAAAATTCTTATGATTCAATTGAAACACAAAGCTTTCGGTAGATATTCCGTAAAGGCCACAAGAGGTCGATAGCACCAACTCTAGGTAGCACTGTTTTATTTCAAGATGTCTGCAATTATATTGTTGTACCTAAGGTATGTAATATTTATAAGTAAAATATTTTTCTTATTAGCTTCAGGCCAATATTATGTAACGGATTTTGAAATAGTTTAGTAGCAAAAAGCTGAGACGAGTAATTTCTGCGGTCAGAACGTATTTTTACCAGCATCTTTTAACTACCTCTTTTTTTTATTCTGGATAGCAATAATTTTGTTCTACAAAATCCTACCACCTCCTTTCAGTACTACGAGGACATTCGCATCGTAGAAAGTCAACTGGGACAAGACACCCTGTCTCTTGAGGTGCAAATCCAGTGCGGCTGCAACTGCTCCAGCGACCTTCTAAAGGGCATGGCCCTGTCTTGTCCTTTGAATTCGCATCCTGTTTGCGGGGTGTGTCAGTGTGATAAGGGATGGTAAGATGGTGCACTTAATTGTGGGTTAATTAATTATATATTGTAAAAAAAAGTAAACAAATAAAATAAAACGTTTATAAATAAATTTCAGGTCGGGTCCCACTTGCAGCTGCTCAATAACAGACGACTCAGCGTCAGTGGAACTGCTGCAACAGTGCCGCGCGCCGAACGCAACGCGCGCTTGCTCAGGCGTCGGAGACTGTATTTGCGGCCGCTGCCAGTGCGACCCCGGCTTCCAGGGCCGTTATTGCCAGTGCCAAACTTGTTACGTCAGCATGTGAGTGATATCTCATTATAACTAAGCGTGAGAGGCCTGTATCCTGATTTCCTGCCGCTAAAATGATGGTGAATGCTGATTATATGGTAGTGTATTAGATTTATAGGTATACGCGCAAGTTCAAAGTTATAGATTATACTGACTGACATACATATATATAAGTAAACAGTAAACACCATTTAAACAGCTAATGATTGTGAAGAAATAATAAGTAATTAATATCAGCATCAATGATATAACAAAAATAGTTCTATTTATTGAGACTAAGGAAAGGACAGTGTATTTTATCGGCTAACTCAGGTAACAAACTATTATGGAAAAAAACAGAGAGAACGGGTTAGAGTGCGGCGGAATCGGGCGGGGCTCGTGTGCGTGCGGGCGCTGTGAATGCGCGGAGGGCTGGACGGGCGCCGCGTGCGACTGCGCGCTCGCCAGCGACGCCTGCGTGGCGCCTGGCGATACCCAAGTATGCTCCGGACACGGCTCCTGCGAGTGCGGTGAGTGGCCTGACGACTGATCGTGACGTAAAAACTTAGTGTTAAACATTATTATTTTCTAGCTTTTTCCTGTAGCTACGTTTTTTGTATTTTTATATTGAAATATATTACAATAATAAAATACGTTGCTATGAGAAATCAAAATAAAATTAATTAGAAAATAAAACATAATGAAATGTGAGTGGCGTGACGACTGATCGTGTCGATTATATTTCATGGTGTGAAAACTTTATAAAGATAAGGTGAAAATTTTATAGGCTGTTTCTTTTGTGCTGGAGTAGCGAGATTTGCTCAAGACGTAGACCAAGTACAAAATGTAAAAGCATCTAACCTCTTTAGCATTGATATTTAACGCAATTTAAGGTTAGATTTAAGGTAAACATTGGGTTCACCTTAAAACGATGAAAACTCCCTGAATCCTGAATTTTTAATTAATTATTATCACGCATTGCATTGTTTCTGAACTATGTAGTAATCTTGATTTTAGCCATATGAAGTTTGATAAAAAATGCAATTTTGTTTATCATTACATAGCATAAAACAAAGTCGCTTTTGGCTGTCTGTACCTATGTAGCTTATATCTTTAAAACTACGCAACGAATTTTGATGTGATTTTTTTAATGGTGGTGGTGATTTGCAGGGAAGGTTTTCCGAGCGACGCCGCGGCGGGTCGCAAGTTAGATTTTTTTTTGATAGGTTAATAAACTTCTTAAGCAATTATTTATTCATTCAATTTTCCCCCTTAAATTGTACCAAAAATTAGTACATTAAAATCGTTTCAGGTAAATGCCAATGTTCATTGACTGAAGACTATCCACCAACCCGGTACAAGGGCATGTTCTGCGAGACGTGCGCCACCTGCCAGAACCCGCTGTGTACCACCGCTGAGCCCTGCGTCGCCTGTCACCTCAACGAAACCTGCACTGACTCGTGTACCATTTCCAACGTCAATTACACTGTGGTGGATAGCCTGAATAGTACTGGTACGTATTATGATAATAAATTTGATTTTCGCTTCATGATACTATTTATAATAAAATAAATAAATATATAGGGACAAATCAAATAAATTAAGCCCCAAAGTGAGTTCGAGTCTTGCGTTATGGAATATTAACTCAGCGATAATATAATATAGACACAACGGCGTTTATTCTTTAAGACCTTACTATAAGAATACTGTTAGGAAAAATATTGATTTCAGTATTTATGATAATAATTAATTTGAAACAATTAATTTAATATTCAATAAATTACACACTGCCAAAATTATTTCGTAGGAAAATTATTAGTAATAATTCGTTACTCAATGAAAACTTTAATCACTCGGGAACGCTAAAAACGGCCAGAGATTAGCATTAATAGCATAATCATAATCAACCGTTGATACTACGAATTTTGGTTAGATGAAGAAAGTGTCATTTGGGTTGATGTGGGGTAATCTCGACGCTTAGCTGACCACAAATAGTCAGGGACAGGGCAGTTAGACAAATGATATCGACCTTCTTAGCTGCGGTCTGTGATTATTAGGTGTAATTTTAAGACGTTTCAAACCAATGCAGTTTTGAATGTGATTTGCTCAGTCTTGTACACTGAGCAAACCTATTCTGGAGTTTTAGAAAAAAAAACAAATTTCAATTTATAAACGATTAGGTATTAAGTATACCTATATATACCTAATAGTTATAAAGATGTGAAGATTCGACATATAAGCTTCGTTAACCATGTGAGGACTCTGGGGACTTTGTTTTGTTACAAATTATGTTAATTTCTATTGTAGATAGAGTTTGAAGAGAAAAGTTGGCAAGTTTTAACATATATGACTCCTTCTTTTTGGAATGATTGGAGAGGATGTATTTTATTCAATTTTAGTGTATATAAACTTATTATGTAGTTCCAACGCCAGTGTGGTAACAACATTGTTGAAAGCATCCATAAGCCACTTTTCTATAGGCGGGGCGCATGCCTGTTTACCTGCCTAATCGTATAAAACCATAAACAACTTTCAGTTAATCCTTTTCCAGAAGCAGCCAACATCAACGACATAAGCTGTATATTCCGCATCGATGACTGCGAATATAGATACACATACGCCGCCGCGACCAAAGATTCGATAGATATGGAAATCGTTATACGAAGTAAAGAATGTTCCCAAATCAGCAGCGCAAGGATCATGAACGTGGGCTTCGCTATAATGGCGTGTATAGTTGTAGCAGGTATTGTGGTCATTTTGATAGTGAAAAGTCTTCATATCATGTCCGATAGAAGGGCTTATGCGAAGTTTGTTAAGGAAGCAGAAATGAGCAGGCTTGACCAACAAGAGTTGAATCCTATTTATAAATCCCCTATTTCACAGTTCACCATGCCTGAGGGGTTTCCTAGAGACAAAATGGAATGACTAATGTAATCTTTTTACCGTTTAATATATTGATTGTTGGGCTAAAAATCATTTTAAATTTATGAACATATAATTATTTCGGATTTGATTAATGAAAGTATAACTATTTTTGATTTGATTCATGAATTTGGTGTTCACTGAAATTCTGTCTATTACAAAATTTAACTCAATATTTTTTTTTTTTTATCAAAGCGGAGATAGTTTATTTTCAAGTGGGTTTGTCGCAGTCGCATGTGTCTGATTTTCATTGATTTTATCAGTTAAATCAATGTTTTAGCTAATACACGCCATACTTCTAATTACTTTAATTTTTATAATGTACAATTTTATTTGTATATTAACTAGTTAAAAATGCTTTTTGTACCTAAAAGTTATAGATTTTATAAAATCGGCCAAGTACTTATTATTTGATTTAAAGAAATACTTATTATTGTATATTATAGTACAAAACAAAGTACCTTAGATTAGTATCAGATGGAATTATTTCAGATAACTTACATATATTCACAATGGTGTATGAGTCCAAAGAATACGCTTAATATATTAAATAATATTTTTTCTTCAGAATTATATCTTCTGATGTTAAGCGACGAGATGGTACATTTTAAATTTCAACTTGGATATCTAGCAAAATATCTCAATGAGGTATATATAAATTGCAAAATAAAATATTGATTGAATGTAATTAAGATTAATTAAATTGACAATTTTCACTAGTCTTTTGCATTTTTGCATCTTTTTACTTACTTATCAATTTAATGATTATTGTTAAATAAGTTCCTAATAAAATAATTAAGTCATGAACAATTAAAAAATATAAATTTGTTAACTAATATTAAAACAAGTTGCAGTTGTCTTATTTTTTATTTATTTTTTAGTAATATATAAATATTCGTCAGCTTTGGATAAAGTTGGTCGTCACAGAGTTTATCTTACAAATTTAAACATTAAACTATACTCAACTGTGCATACAATTTACTATGTTTAATCTGTAAGATAAATTTCTGCACACATAAAGAAAAATAAGAAAAAGTATGTTTATGAATATACTTAAATGCATAAAACTCAAGTAAACAATATTTATAAAGATTATTTATTTATTTGCCGTTATAAAGTACCGACTCCAAAATGCTATTATTATTTGTATAGATACTATTTATTAGTATTTACTTAACTTTTTAATTTCTGATAACCCATAAATATTTCGATTTTTATAATGGTAACTTTTATCCAAAAATTATTAACAATAAAAACATGGTCGAAGGAATTTATTGTTGGTATAATTCTAACATTAATACCTTATCCACTTAAGTATTTGGTGGAATATGTGAGAATTATAATCTCCAGTACAGGAAGCCAAAAATAATTTACCATTAATATTCTGTATAAGTATTTATACTATATTTACATGCTTATAGGTAAGTTGAGCAGATTGGCAACACTTTATCAATAATTACTTATTTTTTGATATGTACAAAATAATAATTATAAAATTCGCTTGTATTTTTGCTGCATGTGTATAAACGTTATTATTATTATTATATTACCTAAGCTCTTTCATTTGAAGATGCATAATTTAGAAATATGCAGTTTAACTTAACATAATTCTATGTTAAATTATCACAATCGTGATATAAATGTAAAAAAATTGTAATTCGTATTTTTGTAACGTAAGGCCATTTCCGATTTGTCTTAAAGAATCTTTACACCACAAAAAGCAATATTTTATACACATTTTACCTTTATATTGACTAAATACCACAGATGACTGTCAATTTATCTTGACATTAATCTAGCTTAAAACTAAATAAAAGTATTATTTTATTTCATAACAATCTCTCATTTATACGTGATATAATGGTACTATAATGTATATTTTTGTATCACTTTGGTTAGTGACTGACTACATGAACGTTTGAATAGCAAATCCTTAATTGAGGTCGCGTTGACCTCAACATAATTATCCTTATCGAGCATATCATACATTAAGGCCCCATTAATTGCTAATTAATGAAAATAAAATTACATACTAATCTGGCAATCACAATATGCAGGTGGCACCTAAACACGGTCAACTTTATCGAATATCCACTAACCACAACCATTATGTTACAGTTAATCGCATTGTCCGATGCAAGCTCACGGGTATACTCGGGCGTATAGCTTAGAGCGGCAACTTGTACAACAATGTACACTTGAGTCTATTTGAAGTGGGAATCAGACTTGTCGGTCGGGTCGGTCGGGAGGAATGAGCGACATGGGGCGGGATTCTCCCTTGAGCGGTAGCGCGTCGCGCTTGCTCACGAGCTTGTTGGCGAGCGCGTCAGCCACTGCCGGCGCGTGTGGCGCGCTCGGAGCCGCGTCCGGGACGATCACGCGGACGAAATCCGCCATTACTTGCCATGGGAAAATCCTAGAAAAAAATAATTTGCATGATCGAAATATTTATTAATTAGAATGTTTGCATTTATTTCTTTGCATTTAACTAACTTTAAACAAGCAGCTGTATATATATATATGTATATAATATGCTGTAACGCGCCGCAAAAGCCTGAATTGTTGCAAGATTCGTAATGAGGATGATGGTAGTATACAGAATAATCCCAGAAAAATATTTAAAAAAAATAACTTTAGTGTTAAACATTAACAGGTTAACATTTAAAGATCAAACTTGTATACACAATTAAAATTTTTAAATATAAATTTGTCGCGGCCCGTAAGATGCAATGTGGTGTGTTTTTGAATTTTAATTTTCAAAAAGCGCTGACCCAATTAAAATTTACATGGGATCATCTCTAAACAAGAAATAATATTTGTGATTTTATGATTCATAGGCGGAGAAATAGCGTTATAACATTAAAAAAAATACAATTGAATTGAGAATTTTTGTTCTCTTAAGTCTACAAATAAAACCGAATATTAGATTTATTATGTAGTAAGAGGTTGTTGAAATGTATAGATGACAGAAATGAAAGTATAATACCATCTCAGAGGCAGCAGTATCCTGAAGAATCCCGGGATGAGGGCTATGGGTTTGTTGGTGCGGATGGCTAGCACCACGCGGTCCGCCACGTCGTTCGAATTCAACTGCGGCACCAGTCTGGAAACGATATATTTTTCCGTATACATCCTAATTCCGTTTATAGTTCCAAATTTCTAAATGTAAAAACATAACCCTTTTAAAATCACTCAAGCGTCTGTTGTCTGATTTTTACAGCTAATTTGTTCCGAAACTACACATTGGTAGGTACATTATTTTGTAAGTCTGTGACCCAATGATGGACTTAAATAATAATATATTAAAATATATTAATTGAATAACTTAAATAAATGAATCTGAGGGCAACATTTTGGGGATGAAATTTAATAAAAAATTGGCTAAATATATCGGCTTGAGTAGCTTAAAGAAAACTAGATGTGACAGCACAAATAGGCTGGGTATTATAAGTATAGAGCGTATAATCAAGTTACGAAACCTTCTCCACTCAAATTCTTCTTAACATTTAACTGTTTTTTAACATATGTACATCAGGATTTTGCTTTGAAAAAATCATTATCACAGTTTCGAAATTAACTTAGTAAAAGTTTAAAGGCAGAATGTTTGAGCAGCCAAAAAATATACTTAATTAATTAATATTAGAATTATTTGATGTCTCATAAAAGTTATATTAATAGTTCTTTATGACAAATACGTAGATATAAAATAGTCCTCAAATACTTATGTATTTGATTATCATTTCACAGTTTTGTCGTTTAATGGTGTGATGTCGTGTCTTGTTATTGAAATTAGTTATAAACTCTTAAATAACATGTCAATCAATCTTATTATTTTATTACTGGTTTGACATTAGTATTGCCATTACGTACCTATTGATAAAAACCTCATAAGCATATTAATAAATTACTTATAATAATACCAAATTAATTTCAAAAGTAATTACTTACTACAGACAAAATATAAATAATGGTTCTTATGGAGAATTTTTCGTGGATTTTGCAGCAAGAGTCTTCAAGTAAAAGAATCACCAGCCTTATTTACCTAATTAGGTTAGGTTATACGTACTGATGGCGATCGACCACCGTACGCTTTAAAATAAACTTTATACCACGTACGACCATACTGTGGAATGAACTGCCTGCAGCGATATTTCCGGACCAATACGACATTGGAACCTTCAAGAAAAGAGGGTATAAATCCCTTAAAGGCCTGCAACGCTTCTGTGACCCGCCTGCTCGTTTGCCTCACTCTTTTATTTAAAAAAAATTACCAAGTCGACAATAAACTTGATACAATACTCACCTCGAATTGACATCTTCAAACATCCCCGTGGATCTTATGAAGAATGGACAGATGAGGGAAGTTGAGACTCCTTTTATTCCACGAGCATTTAGCTCCATCCTCAAGGACTCGTCAAAACCACAAGCAGCCGCCTTCGAGGAGCAATAATCCACAAGCTTAGAGACCCCGATGTGGCCGGCCATAGACGCTATGGTGACTATGTGCCCGTCATTGTATTCTATCATGGCTGGTAGGAATGCTTTAACCGTCTGAAAGTTAATAAGAAAAATATTAGTGTAGATAAAAATAATCATACTGTACATATGATGATAATTTCCGTACATAGTATCCATGGTAGTACGTTATCTACTTATTGGTGGAATGGAAATTCAAACATACGATAGTGTAATGTTGCTAGCCCTGTAGCTAGTGGTCTATAAGAAAAATCCTTTGCTTTTTTTTAAGATTTTTTTTTGTTTTTTTCTAAAATATCTTTATTTATTTGTGTGCTTTTGACACTTAACAATTATTAAGCAAAGCCAAGCCACATTAAGGTTAGCAATCAAATCGATGTCAAATGTTTTCCAGAATTTGATCATTAGAATGCAATTAAGTCCACGTGGCGTTTATTCGAAAAAAATTAACTCAGTCGTTTAGGTTAATTGCTAAAATATTGCTCCCATAATGTATTCATAAATCTTACATGCCAGTCTGGGAGCGAAAAACTTAGAATAAGCGAGTTGCGTAGAGTAGGTACCTAAAGTCCTGATGTCGATCGATAGTTTAATCACTGTTAAAAAGAAATATAATATACAAAATATGACTGCTAAACGTACTTTATGCTTATATGAATGATCGTAAAAAACCAAAAGAAATTGCATTTTTGAGGTCACACAACTGACAAAAAGCAAATCTTTATAAGGGTCCGTGATTTTTTTTCTCTCTCAATTCTATAAGTCTGCTTTGTAAGAGTTTAAAATAACATAAACATATAAATAGATCTTTCTAAGAGTTTTACCACATTTCATTTTTATAAGGATGTTGTGAGATAGTAGGTATAATAATAAAATCTTACCCAGAAATGAGCTAGCACGTTGACGTCAAAAGTTCTCTGTATGAGATGGTCCGGGGTATCCAGCAGGTACTGACCCGACACCACTCCAGCATTGTTGATTAGCAGTGATACCTTAAATTATAAATAAGTAAAGGAATTAAGGATAAGTAAAGGTGTAAGTAATATATTATTCTACTAATAGCGGTAGTAGAGTTTATTTCTGTTGTATATACATACATACATGTAAAAACATACATTGTACATTTTCACATAGTGGGGGATCGCACCCAGGACTTCTGGGTTCAGAGGTTTTGACACTGCGCCTTTTAGGTCGTCTTTAATGTTACAGGAATAAAACTAAATACCTATGCATCCATACTGTAATCAGCTAATTTTAAAAACCTGTTTCAAAATCTTAAAATTTACCTACAATAATGATTACGACCTTGTGTATAATGACCGAATATGAGATATTATAACATAAACACGCACACATAGAAATGGAACCTTTTTTATGGTATGATTTCAATTTTGTATTTTCCTTAACTCTAATTTGGTACCTGTTGATAAATCAACTTGTATTTGCAAAAATATAGGAACGACCGACCGTAAACTGGTTTTTGTAGATCCCGAAGTATTAACATCGAAAAAGATTATAAACTGATCTCATAAAGTAATGTTACCTAGCATTTTCATTACTACCACAGATGTGTCCATGTCGAAATCTGACTGGCTCAGTAAAAAAATTTGCAGATTTTCCTGCCATCACAATTATAAATTGGCTACCGTAAGACCGCACAATAAAATAAGCAGGAAAAATAGGAAGACGAAATTGATGCCTTTCTTAAAAAAAAATACCTACATAGTGACAAACCAATCATTCAAACATATGTATGTATTTAATTATTTGTGGTCCCTATATGCGGTTCTTTGCTAAATTATGAATCTGGTATGCTCGAACACAATATCATCTGTGTATATAAAGTCTATTATTTCATTCCCGTATTAGGTATCATAATTTCTGTACGAACGGCAAATAAGATCGCAGAATGCGGCAGTGAGGCAAGTCGTGTTCATTTACCAAGATTTGCCTTTCAGTGATGCGTATTTGACCATAAACGTGAGAACCAGGATGTTAAATAAACCAAGTTTTGCCATTGATTTATAAAGAAACTTCCTATCTCGCTATCAATGACATACATATATGTATATCTAATAATGCAATAGTTATCAAAATTTATGGAAGCGCTTTGTTATTTCTACAATTCTATTCTCGTCTCATAAAGTTGATCAAAGTAATATTTTCTAGAACAAAGGTCAGAACAAGTCACGTAGATATCTTTGTTTGTCTGACATCGTTTTATACACATCTTTCCTAATGATATCATCTCAGTCTTATGACGATTAACTAACAGTCATCTTCTATATTGTCATGTCGTTCACATCATCTATTCAGTACTCTGTATAAAAAATACGATTAAAGATTCAGTATTGACTTCATTCGAAATTGATACTCGTATGTTAAGAATAATGATATTGTTACAATTCAAAAATAGTGATAACAGTAGCGAATTAAATTAATAGGATTGGCAGAAGTTGCGCTACACCACGTGGCCATCATTTGACGTAGTTACTTGTTGAAGGTTCTATTTGGCCAATTCTTCTCAGCAGTGTTCGTTCCGACATGCTTGTTCTTTGTGTCTCAACAATATATATCTCCAAATATCCTTTATTTTGAATACCAGCTAGAATAGCCTGCCTAATTTCATAAAGATTTAATTTGTGGCCCCTGACTATTATGACAATGAAAAAGTGGTCTCACCCTGCCCACTTCTTGTTCCACCAATTTGGCTACCCGATAGATATCATCCCTGTTGGCTAAGTTGACCACGTAGCCATGGCATTTGCCGCCAATTCCCTTCACTAACTTCACCGTATCTTCCAAGCCTGAAACAAAATTTACGTTATATTGTTAATTTCCAAAATTAAACAATGGTTATTCCGTCAAAATAGTCAGGTACACACTTGTCCTATTATCATATTTCACCCTTACTTGCACTATCCCAGTATTTACAAGATTTGAGAAAAATATCATACGTATATTGTATGGGTAAAAAATAATCTCTTATATGCTAGTTATATTTTAACATCTCCATATTTTACGTAGGTATGTATTCAAAAAAGACAACATAAAGCATATCATTAATTAACCCACAATGAAAAATTTGGTAATTAGAAACATGAATAAAAAAATTTGTACTGTAGCGTGACAATAGAAAGATAAATTGTTTACAAAAATTACGCACGTCAATGTTTAAACAATGTGACAGTTACCTCGAAGCAGTTACCCGTGTGTTTTACTTTATGCATGCAAGTGAGTGGACTTCCGAAATGAAGAGAAAAATAAGTCGATGACCTCTGGTCTTGAACTTAAGCAATTTTAGTAAGGCTTGAGCCACACCGGTAGAAGCTTTTGTAGGAGCAGTAATACCTTCATAGAGATGATATTTTTCTTAAAATGTAAGTAAGCGTTCTCGTGAGAAGACTCAAAATTTATAGGTGTCCTTTTTGCGTGTGTCCCTTGCCATTAAAAGCAAGAAAGGGACACCTAAAAATTCTGGGTGACTCATTCTTTCGTTTTTCGTAGTCGTTCTAGGACTTTTTTAAAATATTTTTGGGAAAGATTCAACATCTCATTTATCCAGCCGACGGGAATTCAGAAGACTATCAATAGATAGCGTCTGAAATGTTTTAAAAATGCTTGAATATTTTCCTGATAGTACTTAGTGGGAAAATCATATGTTCTTTTAGGATATAAATTTAAGGGTACTCCTAACTTATTATTAATAAAACATAATTGTTTGTGTCCTGCATACCTGCGACAATAGAATTTATGGACTGATTGCAACGTTAAGATTCATGAGGCATATAATGCGTGGTTTCCACCTTACCTCCACCATGTGTTTGTGCCTTAGCGAATGGAAAAAACACATACTTTCTATAATGAACTTGCTGAGAGCATTTAACGCCCGAGGCCATTGGATTTTGTATGAATTTGGCCGTCACTGCACTCGTAGAAAGTGCCGAATATAGCCGAAAGCGGCCGATGACCATTCGCTGCCAAATTTATTTACAGAAAGTTTTCGAGACTTCTACTTATGGTCTTCGAATATGACTGAATAAAGAAGAGTTTCATTAAAGCGTCTCTAAGCAGGACTGGGTGCTTATTTTGATCTTGTTATTTTCTAAAGTCAATACATACATATAGATACTTATTACATATTAATCTCGTTAACCACTAATAAAACTGTAGGTATTAAGTATTGTTCAAAGCATTTTTAATACTGCAAGGTTTTGTTATTAATTTCGTTTTCTCTTATAATTAAATATTATGAAGATATGATGATAGCCTCGGTCAAATACAGGTTTAGTTTATCACCAAAAAAAAATGTTTATTATCTCTTGTGTGAAAACTTTTGATCCTCGTGTCTTTGTTCTTGATGTTAGCATTATTAATACGCATTAACTTATTACGCATTTATTTGTTTTTATGGATCAATTGTGCGTACAGCAGTAGTAAACATCCGCTTAATTTATTTCCACATTTCTCAAGGTAGTGAGGTTCTGTGTAAAAACTACTAAGTGTTATATAAATTATAATGACTGAACAATTAATAAAGTCAAATTAGATTCATTAAAAAATGCTATTGTTTTCTTTAACTGGAAGACAAAAGACTAGTACAGTCAGATTCATTAATCACTGATCAAATTTATATTTCAATATAAAATAAAAAATATATATTATCAAGTTTTCTAATGAAATGTTACCTATTTAAAATTAGATAGCAGAGTTTCTCACTGGAGACAATGGTCAGGTGCTCTTATTTTTATTATTATCAGTCACTATTGTTGTTTTATATAATTTACCTAACGTTTCCCCTTAGATTGTTCGATATGTGTGGTACTAAAATAAAAAGTAATTAAATTAAGAAACCTCCGACACACTCCTCTTTTTGCATCAGGGGTCAAAACAGCTAAGAAAACTCTTGATTAAGTCACTTTACACAGAAACTTATAACACCTCTCATTATTTTGCGTCGGGGGCTAAAAATCTCATGTAAAAGAATGCCATTATTAATCCTGCTAACTGTACAGCCAGCCTACGGTCAGCTCAGTAAACTAAGTATGTCAATGTCTTGCTCACGCGCACGCGCACCACAGCGCGTCGCATCACTCGCGGGATACATTTCCGCATCAACCAATTTGCAATCGCACGCTTTTATCAAGAATCACGGTTTTCAACACAATTCTTTTGTTTTTCACACAAGGTCAATATAGTGAACTTGCAGGCGGCTAAATTACTGTGTCTGGACGTACATGTACACGTTCTCCATTGAGTTTCTAATCTTGGATGAGAGACGTGCGTAATTTCAGAGAAAAGCAGAGCGAGCTTGTCATTATATTAATCGTTGATGTCTAGTTAATCCGTAGCTAGTTCATAGTGTAGGTATTATTGTTATAGCATTTCCATTTTATTTAGAAAAGTCAGCTCTTCGAAAACTATGAAAGAATATTATTACTTACTAACCTCGACTTTTCCGCGCGAATCTTACTAAATATTGTCAATACTCATCACGGGTAATAAGTTTCTTCTCAAAATGAAACTTTCGCCAGATTCTAAGTTTGACATTTTACAATATATTTATGTAAACGATGACAAAAATACTCTAGTTTTTGTGTGATGCGCATATAAGAATACAGACAAAAGTTCTAAAAGTTTGCTTCAGATTTTATTTGCTCTATAAAGGTTGCTGATATTGTTTATTTTTTCAATTTCTTTTTTGTATATATATATAATATATTATATATATAGTTTGTTCTATGATCATGCTTATGCAATTTAACATTTCACTGAGTAATCAGTACCTAACACGTTTTATAATAGCGATGTATGAGCATGAGGGTGCGTGCGAAGGAAGTACGGAGCGGCGTGGTTTTTTTTAATAAAATTATTAAGTGTACAGAAATTACCACAAAAATAAAGAGGTCATTATTTATGATGATATCTAGTTTTCACGTGACTGATATCTTTTAAAGTCTTCAGCGTGCTTTTTATAGATTACTACTCCTATAAGTATATTCTTTGTATATTTTTGTACTCTTTTCAAACAATATATTATAAAAATGAATATTTAATTTATAAATTCTTAGAATTTAGCTCTGACAAACTTTGTCGTATATAGTTATCCTGTATTTTGTTCAAAAATTCTGAATCTTTTACAAAAGCACTCAATGCTAATAAAAAATTCAGGAAACTCTAGCAAAGATGGGATTACTGGAACACTATAGTGCATCAGTGCAACAATGCATATACTTACACTCCTAAATCTTTTCGTTAACGACGAATAAGTAAGTAAATAAATGTACTTATTCTTCATGTGTTTATTCTTAAATAATAATGATTTTTATTATAAGGAGGTATCATCGCTATATAGCAATCAACTTTGAGAATGTGGGGACAAGGGACTACTCACTTGTTTGATAGTACGAATTCAAATGTCTGTACAGTATTACGTATTTAGTTATAACTTTCGATGTAGATAGAGTCAAATGTTGTGAGACTCGAACGCCACGATTAGTTTAATGGTAAGTTTATTGATGGAATAGAGATCTATTCAGATATAGATACAGGTTACTAATCCACCATATTGTACTTTTTGACCTAAGCGAAGAAACCCTTTTTAAACCCTTGTACTTGATTGTGTTTTAAAATCTGCGCGGGAAGGCAAGCCGGTTTTTTTAGACTAGCATGATGATGTCTATAATGTCTATATTTTGACTAGTGGCGTGTTATATGCGGCGCTCTTGGCCCAATACTCTTGAAATCGGTTGCACCTGATTCAATTCATCGAACACGACATTCGTTCAGGTTGCGCAAACCGCCGGAATCCGGTTTACCTTGACAGTTCGCTATAATTCGGACATTTTATTCGGTGTGGCTGGAAAGCTACTGAACTCAATATTTTCAGGGAAAGTTTTCCTGAAAATAGGTCAGCAATGCCCGGCAAGGAAGGTGCAACTGTCTCCCTGAGAGGTAACGCGTCATCATCAAGGGTTCACGACCTAAATATTAGGTGACTTAGTGTGGTTACAAGAATAGATAGTAGCATCTGTTGTGTAACGCTAGCTAAAGAGTAAACTAACCCTTGGCTAAGTTAATACAAAAACTGGATGATGTTCCAGAACCACAGCTTAACATGTCTTCTAAAACACGGAATCTGTCAAAACTGGAAAAACTGAAATATCCTAATCAGAACGATATTAACTTTTCCTCAAAGTTACTTTCCAGTTTGATTCGAATCCGCGACCTTTGGACCACAAGACACGCACCTTGACCACTCTGCCACAGAGCCAGTCTAATGATTCGGCGTTATAATCAAAATTATATGTTATAACGTCACGTCCAGTTTTCATTGACTACTAGGTCAATGTTATCCGGATAAATTTACGTGGTCAGACATCTTACCACATTTATTATGTGAATAATTATGTTCGTGGTTCGAGCTTGTTCTCAAAGAACTATTATGCTTTTCTTTTGCTTTCACGTCGATCTATAATGAAGATTATGGAATTAATCATCATTAATAACTCTTTTCATAATTCATAAACACTACTAATGATGCAATGTAATAATGAAGTCTATATTGGTTTTCATTCTACTATTAGGCACTATTATGTAGGTTATCAGTACGTGCCTTTAAAAGATATTTTCTTTCGAAGAAAATGGTTTCTACTCTATTTGTCACTTCGCTTTGATTTAATTTAACAACCTTGAATTATACACCATATTTTAAAAATGTGCTTTTGTATCGCACATATGTAGCAGTTGACATCAAAATAACTATAACGTTCTTAATAATGATACGATCAATACGATTTTGAAATTTTGTTTTTCATTATATATTATTATTTTAATATAAGTGTAATTTTCCACGGAGATAAGCATAGATTATGGATTTAAACTAGCTACGATACTTACATACTTAGATCATATCTTGCATGATTTTTCACCCAAACAATTATAGTATAATTTCAAGCATATGTATGTAAATACCTCTTGTAAATCATCATATCTCGGTAGAAAAATTTCTAATCACGTTCTAGTTATCGACCAATGGATATCATAAATATGTTAAATTAAATGACTTTGTAGAATAAATATCACCATGCTCATCAGTGTAATGTTTGCATTTATTAGCTTTCATATATGGTAATGTACAAATGGTATTGAGAAAATTACAAAATTGATTTATAGATTACATCTCATTAACTTGTTCTACAGATTTGATCAGTATAATATTACTTTTTTAAATTACTTGTGCATATTACAATGTGTAAACTTAGCTCGTGTTTTCGCCCGCGTATACTTGTATTTCATAAAATATGATATCTTTTTTCCAATCCTATTACTTATTTAAACATAATGTTGAAATTAGAATCTAAATTTAATTTTATTAATCTTTTTGTGGGCCTGTCTAAAAATAGCGTAGAACCGGATTTGTTTGAACTTGTAAAGAGCTCCAATGTCTAGACTATTCTGGCAAGACGACGACTTCAAGTTTGGAACAAATATTTATATAATATATAAATATTACGTAAAAATTATCCGTAAGAATAATAACAGTAAAAGCATCGACGTACGATAAACGACTAGATTCACAATCCCGCTAAATAAATGTCCTCGGCAATACACTGCTTATCACTTATAAATGAGCAGTCTTCAATTAATCTCGTTAGTTTGACATGGTTTCAACTTGCACACATAAAGACTTTTTTTTCTATTACACGATTCCGGAAATGGATTTTTGTTGAAATAATCATAGTAGTTTCAGCAGTAGGGACGATATTATTTTAGATTTGGTAAGGAACTGTGAATCTAGTTCTTTCAGTAAGTGTGCAAATTCTTAATTATCGACAGTAGTTATGTCATCTTCTCTTCTGCTGTTATTATAACTCTGAAAATTTGACAAAACATCTGTGTTACTTGTTCATAAGTTGCACCTATAATTTGACGTACAGTAATTGCAATATTTCCATAACAAATTCACATTTCACTAAGATAAAATGTAGAGATTTTTAAAATAGCATAGTCACTAGACTATAATTTATGTATACATATTTTCAAATTCACTAATAAGTACTTTTACATGCTATTAGCTCGTTTGGAAGCTTTATAATATTTTTGGCAGCATTATTAAGCTGCACATACTCAAACAAAGTAAATATGTATAATATACCCAGTGACATTTTTATATTAGACTAATCGACAACGTATTTGAAGTAACGATTTACAAAACAAAAGGTTCGAAAGAAAGTATCAACAATCAGTCAAATCCCAAAATAACATCAGCGACTGGTTGTCGAATGTCGCGTGTAGGTTCGAATGTTGGTGCTTATTGACACCATTATAAGACTGTCTCATTTACTATCAAAAGAAACATAGAAAGTTTACAATCAAAATCTTTAGAATATCATAAAACAGTATTTATAGGAAAATTCAGCAATGTTTCTTACATATTTGTGGTTAATGAAAATCTCATCCGGGAAATCAAACATGAGTGAAAGCTCATCAGTTGTAATTCACTAACATTTTAAGTACATATACATTTAGATATAAAAAAAAATCAATATAATATACATATAGCTATATAACGTTTCTATTCGAAGATTGATTTGAGATTATAATAGGTACTAAAATCCTAATTAAATTCAGCTGCAAAATTGTAAATAATAATCACACACAATATACGATTAAATACGTATACAAAGCTTCTAAACATATTACTTATTCCATACTGGTTTGAGGGCCATAGAAAAGCGTAGAATAATATAGATTCTATTCCAGCGCAGATAGTAATAGTCAACTAAGGAAAAAGTTTTAAAGCATGAGAATTCTTTTCATATTGGCTAGCAACCTGACTAACAATAAAATGTTACTTGTTCTATCGATGTAAAATATATTGCCAGTCAAGGCATCGTAAAGATAACGTGTCGACGAATAAAATCTCATTGTGACATTTAAAATTGCAATTAATTTAGTCTAGTAATTAGTTAGCTATAAATTTAAAAAAAAAATAAAAATCACGAAGATACCTTGTCTCAGTACTCACTATTATGAATCCAGTGGTATCGTGGGATTGATTCATGTCAATTGGACCAAATCGGATACAAGCTCAAGTCGGTATCTATTGGCGGTTAAGTATAGAAAGTATGTTATTGTCAGTATTTTAATCAGAAGCTTATAAAATGGTTAAACAGGGGTTCGTAATGAAATCATGTAGATACAGTACCTGGTATTTATCCCTTAAGGGGCAAACAGAGCCAGGAGTCGTGAGATTGGTAGGCCATGCTTGGTTCATGTGTAAGTATTATAATAAATTTTCAAAATATGATATAATACCTGAATTTTTGGCACTATAAGCGATACTAATTTTATCCTTCTCTAATATATAGTTTATCAAAGTCCTAAAACAAAAAATATATCGTATGGATTTTTTTTATGTTATAGGGAGGCAAATGATGTCACGTGATGTTAAGTGATCACCGCCGCCCATAGACAAGACAAGACACAGAAGCGTTGCCGGCCTATAAAAAACCCTGCCCTCTCGAAATCGGACTCATCGGACGGAGCATGGCGACTGATAGCCGCCATTGAGGCGTCGGTCTTATGTGGGAGTGTGGTACTTCCTCGGACGAGCCGGCCCATTTATGCTGCACGCTAAAAAGCATGCAGCAGGCTCATACCATTAAGAAAAATAGATTTGTATGATAAACATAAATATGACATAAAACAACGCAAGAATATAAGATTCTATCAAAAGTCAATAATATTTTCTCAACGAGTTGATTGCGTTCACTGAAGCGTATTTATAACTGTATTAGTTGCTGGATTCTCGTAATTTTCGTAATTATTCTAACGCAGAACACGTCTTAGAGTGTTGTATTTCATTTCTTCGATTAAATTACGTTTGAAATCGTCTTGTCTTTCTCTGATTAAATTACCTCATGTAATAAACTTTTTACGTACAAGATGCCCAGTTGATTGATACATTTTAATGAACGAGTTTTGGTTTTAAAGAGTATTTGATAGGTGTTGTTAAATATCATTTATTGTAAAATAAAATATATAAAAGCGTCCTTAAATCCTCTAGTAAAGCTATAACACACAAATGACAAATTTAAATAACTAAATACTGTGTCATGTCCTTATCCCTGTCCCTGACGAGGTTGATAGAGTCAAGAGTCGTGAGACTAGAACGCCACGATTAATTGTACGATGGGCTTATTTGTGGATTGAAGATTAAGATGTAGAGCTAAGTTGCTAGTCCATCGTATATGAGAAAAAAATCTTTATGTATTATTAAATACGTATCCTATGAACGACAATTAGTAGTAAAAGAACTAAACGCTTTCGTATAGTTACTACTATTACTTTATTATTTCAGCACGATTGAAACATTCTAATAACGCTGTTACAATCAGAACCGCACAGCAAACGGAGGTGAACGTGGTCCTGACATTTTAGACCAACAGTGTAATAAATATAAAAGGAGTATACATTTTGCAACTCTAGTAACCTTCTCCATTACGACACTAAGGTCATTTTCAATTATGTGTTAGACCGCTGAATTCAAGGTATATGGCTGTCTAAACAAATGGAGTTTACTTAATTGATTAAAAAATATGAGTATTAGTTGGTTCTTATTTATATTTTACCTGATAAACGCTTGATGTAACAATATTTTAAATCTACCACCCACATTATTTTAACCATTACATATAAAAGGATTGAAGAATCTTTAAATGTGTCGTCTTAACACTGAATTAGTAGTATCATCATACATAATACCTGTATTTTAACGACACTCAGCATAAACCTTTTATAATAAGAAATGTGCAATAAACAATGATGATAGAATAACCAATATATTTCCTAAAGAACACAAGGAAAATGACCAAATCAGACAAATGAAAATGTCTTGATCTTACACAATATCCTAATAGAAAACTTGAACATGGAGAAAATGGCGTAAAGTGACAGCTTTACACGGCTATTGATCACTTAAACGGAGCTAACAAATATTTTTAAACGGACTCAAAATAGCGACAAGAAATTCTTAGCGGTGTGAAAACTCGAAGACAATACGCAAATATATTCACGTTTTAACAATTCTGTAAGTTGTCAATAATTACGAGAGCAGTTTGGTCTACAACAGACTGTATACTGAAAACCACACACCTCTTCCAATGAAGATAAATAGGAAAACTATCGTACGTTTACTGTTCCAGACTTACATAATGAGTTACAACATTTAGTCTGTATAGTTTTATTTTTCCGAAAATTTAACAAATATTATTCTCATATCGTTATCTTCTCACTAATATAAGTAGGTATGTATACTTTGTATTTTGTTACATGTTCATTCATATTAGATTTCGAAAAATTGCTCGTTTGTAGAATATTTTCAAGAATAATTTGTTTTACATGTTTGTGGAGTAGAAAAATGTCAGCTCATTCATATTGCTTTTTATATTTTCTTACGTTAGTTCTATCTTCGTGTGTTTTTAAAATATGTCAGATTATTGGATTTATGAATTTAATTTTCAAAGTCTGAACAAATCACTAGCAAGAAAACAGACATAAAGAACTCATATTTGCCCGACACCAAGAGACAGGAAGATGAAACTTTAACAAATCTCGACGAGTCTTCATTCAACATCCTTATTTACAGTGAAACCTCTGGTTTTGTGTGCTTTGTATGTATTGCCTTTAAAGGTTAAACCATTTTGTAAAGTATATTTTATAAAATAAATTTAATTTATGTATGTAGTTATTTTTACAGCAATTATTAACCTTCTTTCTGGTAGGCATACACACACTCACAGTAATTGTCCCAGTTGAATACCTAATAATTTTTCATTATGTTCATGTCTAATAACGACAGTGTTAGCAGCACCACCCATACTATAGTTACAAGTTATACAAATATAATTTTAATGTTATTGTACCTCGTGACTTATAACAATGGAATAAATTATGAAACAATTGGTAGTCATCTTTTGCGCCAATCAATATTTAATATTCTTGAACTCCAGCCTCTTGAAAACTTATTATTCATCCACACACATTTTAATTGTCTAAAGATATATTCGATCTTTAACTATATATTCTTCTGTAGACATCGTAAATCCTACATCCGTCATGGTGTAGTTTTACAGTATTGAAGATAATATCAAAATGAGTATAGCCAGCGCGATAAAAGTAATCAGAGATCTGATTAGAGGTAATTTCGAAGTGACTGATTCGAATATATGGTTGTAATTACATCGATGTGCATGTTTTAGATCGCGTGTGTAGCGCAAATAATCCTTGCACTTAATTATAAGGTAAAGGTTCTTTGTGTAGCTTCGATTCAGAATAGTATTATATGATAGTGACAATATAAATAGTATATCTTCGAAGTCTGTAATACAAAAGTGATATCATGATATATAGAATATTAGATACCGTTGAGATAATTATTATTTTTGCATGTTTGCACTTTGCAGTAATAAACGGTACTTTACTTTCATTTTTGTGTGCAAATAAAGGATTTTATTTAGTTCCTAGTAACAAAATTACATTATTTCTGAAACATATTGATATTGATTAATTGAGATCTGTAACAAAAAAATAAAATAAATTTTGATTATTACTTTTTTGATGACTAGCTTGTTTATTAATAGATTTTATTGTTGATCTTAAATAAATCTAATTCTAACCAAATCAAATTCTTTAATAATATATTTTTTTGTATGTAAACCACCGTAATTTAGTTTACATACCTACAATCTAGTAATGGTATGCTGGACATTTCACATGATACGTATACACTCTGTGTCGATAAGTGGTAACTCTTGAACTCTCAATTCATTTCGTTACAAATATTATATTACCCGTTAAAATGTTATCCCCAAATGTGCCGTCGATAGTAGTAGATAAACTATCACTAACTTTCAAAAACTCAAATGTTATAAAGCACTCTTAAAATCTTGGGTGTTAAATTAGAACATTGAAATCATTAAGCATATGATATAAGTATGTGGTTTGACTGGGTATGTGACCGGTTTCGTTGCACTTCCGAACGTTAGAGTGAACTTGAACTTTTTTGACGACTGAGTTCTGTTTTTTAATCTTGATATTATAAATGTCTTTTGTTACATGCAGCTAGATTACCTACCATTTGACTAAGCATGGCCTTAGAGTCTCGTGTTTCTTGACTTTGTCTACCCCTTAAGGGATAAAGAAGTCATAAGACTTAAGATTAGTGGATTCATCTAAAAGATGTTTTAAGGAGTGTATCATTCAAGATACTAGTTGCGGTCTATAGCTTTGCTATCTTGGGATTGTCGGTATTTAAAGTATTCTGGGCCGGCTTGTCCTGGGCAGTACCACACTCACACAGAAGACCGACCCCTGAAGGGCGGCTATCAGCCGCCATGCTCCGTCCGGTGAGTGGGAGAGCCGGAGGCCATACTTCCCCGCCCTCCCCATTTGGGGAGGGTGGGGGTTTTTTATAGGCCGGTAACGCTTCTTTAAGTCTATGAGCGGCGGTGATCACTTAACATCACGTGACCCGCCTGCTCGTTTCCCTCCCTCATACATTAAAAAAATTCATTTGTATTTCCAGATTAACCTAATCAAATCTTACCTGTGTACTAACTTCAACAAAATCCGTTCATACTTTGCATGCTCGTGCATCATTCTCATATTTAAAAAATACGAAATATTTATGAAACGTAGCGAGTAGGCTTTTAAGAACAAAAAGAATAAGGATAGTATAGTGTGAAACATTTTTATCAATACGTAAATAAAAAATGGTATCGTCTATCTGAATCATCATTCCCTAGCGACAAAAAGCAGATGAAGAACAATGGATAAGAGTTAACGCATTGGCTAGTGTAGGCAATGTTGTGTGACTTATCTATTATTTTAGGATTATGTCAACACTTTAAAATCATGAGTTTAGTAAACAAATAACTATCGCAAACAAAAAACTTATTTAGAACTTGTTAAAATGTAGATTTAAAGTGAAATAGTTTTAATTACAAACATGTGTTTATACTATGTATGTAGTATATGATTAAGAAAAACTAGACAATTCTTTTCTTCTTTTTCGACACGCATACACACACACGCGCCCGCATCTACTGTTTATCAGTGGGTACACATAAATACACACACGCTTTTGTTTTTAATTTTGTATAGGTAATAATATTTTAATTGCTACTTTTCGTTTTTTAATCATTGTT
>JADGIL010010360.1:5640-26232 GCA_020352625.1 Cactoblastis cactorum | reverse complement strand
GAAGTTGCGGGCACAGCTAGTCTATGTATATAATATAAAACTCTTCCGTGAGTGACTGACTGACAGACAACGCACAGCCGTAACTACTAAACGCAAGCAGTTGACAAGTATGTTATTTGGAGAGTGTACTGTACTGTTTCCGGTCCCGTGATAATTATGAGAATATTTTTTTTTCGCCTTCCTTGATATATGGACTATCTAGCGATGTAAGAATTTTACAAATCAGGCCAGTAGTGCCTAAAATTATCGCTTTCAACTAAAAAAAAAAACAAAAAAAATCTTCCGTGATATCATTCAAGCATTTTTCAGCTTTAGAAGTATTTGACTGTTCCTTCTCAGCAATATAATGTAAGTATACTCAAATCAACACTCATTAAAAAATGTAAAAAGAACCTTGTTTCCTCGGCGGAAAGTTTTTAAGGCGTTCCTGTGCGGAAAATGGTCTTTAAAAAAGCAATATTAAAGAGTGGCCTCCCTTTTCATACAATACACCGAAAGAACAGAAAAAAATCTTGCTATAAATAACGATCTTTTTAACTCTTTAGTACATCTTGACTTATATTATAATAAGTTTCAGGGACTATCTTTCCCAACACTTACAAATATTTGATTAATATTTTATTTATTATATTTCCACAATACCAAATATATAGTTTTACCTCGCATTAAAGTAGTCTACCAAAGATGTAAATTTTGAATGTGCCGAGTTTTGAAGTCTGGTTGTAAAATTTGTTTTTTTTTTTGCTTTATTTTTACATATATGTAGATTAGACTATACGCTACAGCCTGTCATAAAAATTTCGGAATAAAGCATACCCTATGTGACATTCTGGATTAAATGCTATCTGTGTATTATAAATTTCATTGAAAGTCCAGTATATTTAAAGTGATTTAGTAATAAATTAAGATACTTATTTTCATTAAAACTTTGGCGATTATTTAGATTGAAGTAGTATGTAATTTCTACGGAAGCAAAACACTCTACATACGGCAGTATTGAAAGTAAAATACTTGAAACAACTTTTTTTTATTAAGCCTTATTTCCATACCTGATATTCTACGCCTCTCGGGTCGTTTCTCTTCAAATCATATCTCTGGGAATTTCCGCCGCCCTCGCGGCTGATGGAATCGATTTGAGATTCTATGATACTAATGTAGATTCGATATTATACCTATTTAAATTTATCGTTTAATATTTTTTGAGACATCGATAAAGACTTTTCCCGTAAAAAAAATATATTACTACTTTTATGGTGCTTATATGACTACTCCAGTCATTTTATTGCTTTACGAGTACATAGATGTATCACGTATTTATTCCTCAGGGGTAAGCAGCCACGAGTCGTGAAGCTAGAAGGCTTATAGGTGTAGGCGGGTATAATGTGAGGTTATACGACTGATTAATGCGGCTCCTCTATTTACAATTATTATATACTTATCTTAAGTTACTACGACACTACAGAGAGAAGAAGCTTATCTCTTGACTTTTTAGTAGGCGTAACTCTAGACAAGGTATTTTGGCAACAAATTACTAAAAAATAAAAATAAAATGATTAAACTATCTATGGACAAAAATATTTCAAGTGTTCATCGTTAACTAAAAGTTATTGCTGTTGGAAATTTTAAATGGTTCCCAAACTTTTTAAATGGTCTAGCTTGAGGCTTAAAGACCATTTTCATTGCAGTTTTAATTCTCTCACAATGTTTATGTTAAGCCTGCTTTCTGTTCTAGGCATTTCTCTTATTCTCTCAAATTTCTTGACCTCAAAACTTTGTTGTATTTCCATGAATAATTTCAAAGTTAGATACAATATTCTAATAGAATGCAGATAGAAACTCGTATACGGCTGTAGAGAAAAACCAATATGTTATTTAAAATATTTCGTTGTAATACTACTTTCGTTTAATTTTATAAAACTTCTAATTTACATTATGTTATCACTTAGGTATTATTTATATAAAAAATAATAATTTTAAGCATATATAACTGCATATAATAATTGATAATATTATTTTACGTATATTAATTTCTCATTATTCTAAGAATATTAATATTTTAACTATGTCTACATCCCGAGTGAATCACACACGTCACGATCCTTATTTCTGATAAATTAGCTTCACGACGTCCATTATAACAGTTATTTTTATTATCATGATTATTGTTCTTTCCCCAATTAAGAATGTGTATGTAATATTAGTATTATATAATCTGTGTTAATATCAAAGAAATAAGGTTATTAAAGCTAGTATCTTGCATTGTATTTATTTTTGCAAATCCACAATACTTACAGGGCCATTTCGTTTTATGGTATATCCTATTAGATATTTGATTATTAAGAGGCGCTTGATAAGAGATCTACTTATAAAACATTAATGTTGATTGGATCATTTGTCTTTATCTCGTAGTTATTTTACTTCATATATCCTTACTGATGTAATAATGATATTTTTATTTTTTTAGTCCAATTACGTAAGTCCATTTAGTCTGGTTAATCTAGACATTCAAAAACATTAATAGTATATTATCAAGCTCAAAATTGGTAAAAGTGTTACTTAAAACAAAATAAAATTCTTACTTAATATTATAAATGTGATAGTGTTTATTTGTCCGTCTTTCATGTCAAAACAAAGCAACGGATTAGTGTGATTTTTATAGAGATATTGAAGAGATATTTAAGGACTGGAGAGTGATATAGGCTACTTTTTTAACTGACGCGAGCGAAGTCACGGGCAAAAGCTAGTAAATATATTAATGTGTTTTTTAAAATACATATTTATAAATAATATATTGAAACTCCTCTTCTTTCCATACAACCATAATTTTTTGTAAAAAACACACCTATCTCCAGCCACCACATACCACTGTTTGGCGAAGAAAGCTGGGAGTGGCAGTATGCCTCGTGGCTGGGGCCCCAGGGTTCCCTGCTGCTGGTGGCAGACAACGAAGTGCTGGCTCGGCCAGGCCCTCCGAGGAGGAAGGCGCCAGCCATTCGCCTCACCACAGACGCCGTGCCTGGAAAGGTCTACAATGGAGTGTCAGATTGGCTGTATCAAGGTATAGATAGGAGTGATAAATGGGTTATTAAATATTTAGCATATCCACTTATACTTCAATTAAAATTTGCACATATATATAAAAATAATTAACTATAATATACCTCTATAAAAACACTTAAATCATCTCACAAATTATTAACCCACTACGCAAAATGAAGGGCATTATAAGTTTGACGCGTGAGTGTGTTTGTGTCATTTATTATGGCTGTGGCATCATAGCACCCAAACGGTTGAACCGATTTGGATAAGTCTTTCTTTGTCAGAAAAGTAACTTAATAAAGAGTGTCCTTAGCTATATTTTTAAACCACGACGCAAAAAGAGGAGTGTTAAATTTGGTCTTGAGTATTGTGTCGGCGGCTTTTTATATTTTTTATTTAATTGTTACAGAGGAGGTGACAAAAACCCCATCAGCCACGTGGGGCTCGTACGACGGCACGCTGGTGCTGTACGTTCAATACGACGACAGCGACGTCTCCGAAATGAGGTTCCCAAAGATCTCCGAGGGTATTGGAGGCATGGGCGCCTCCCGCTCCGGGTTCCTGCTTCCCACACTCAACAACACACTGCCCACTATCTTTCCTGACCACATCAGTATACGATACCCAACGGTAATAAAATCTATATGTATATATGCATGTCGGAGTGACGGCAAGTGGATTAAGAAGGTGGCTTTGACCGAATGGTGGTCTAAAACAGAAGTGATAAGTGTCGGATGTCCTGCAATGAAATGGGTTAATGATATCATCAAAGTAACGGGTCGAACATGAATGATGAAAGCTCAAGATAGAGAAGAATGGCGTACTGGATGAGAGGCCTATGCTCAGTAGTGGGCGGAAAGAGGCTGAAATGATGATGATGATGTACATAATAAATAAGTAATCAAAGTAAAATGTTAAAAACTCTCGACACAATATAACAAAACTCACGTCAAACTTACCTCCCTTTTTTCCCTACACTCGATCAAATCAACTTTCTAACCAAAAAAGCATTATCAAACTTCATCCGTTTGGAAGCTATAATGCCACAGACAGAATATGACACACACACATGTCAAATTTATAATACCCACCTTTTTGCATCAGGGGTTAAATATAAGAAGACATCATACAAATTAAGTTAGCCACTGCGTAAGTCCGAGACTTGTATTCTGGGATACTAAATCAAAATTGAGCAATTTATATCTACTTAGCTGAAGGAGAAAAATTGTGGTTTAAATTTTGAAAGCTGGCATGGCCGCTGTCCATAAAACTAGAGAAACATATATCTGTTATGGTTTTCCCATCGCCATGTTTAAAATTAATCAAGTTATCTAAACATGCAGCGAATTTCGTCTAACATTAGCGTTAAGGCTCCATAAATATTCTGTATAACATAAATATCTTTCACGATGTAACAAGTGGAAATTCCGCTATGCAAAACTTCACAAGCACTTGATTTACAAAAGAAGTGTCAGAACTGTCTGCAGCTCTGATGGCTGCCACTTGTTGCTGTAGTCTAGGAGCTCGACTCTGAAAGTGGATTATTAACTGTAACACGACTGCTCTTTGTAAATTATTATTATTTGTGACAAACAGAAAATATATTATTCTATGTATTGGTACGCTAGTATTATATTATCTGTGGTATTGGTGCAGTTTTCAAGTATATGCTACATATTTTTAACCCCTGACGTAAAACGTGGGGTAAGTTTGACGTGTGTTTTGTATTGTGTTCGATTTTTCAATAATTTTAATTTAGTTACTTTTTCAAACTACTTGCTGCGCAAACTAACTTGGTATTCAAATTTATTGTGTTCCATCCTTTAAAGTATTCATTTTGATGTGTTCCACGTACACAAATATTAATCCTTTTCTAGCCTGGGAGCTCGATACCGAAAGTGAAGTTGTGGATAGTGTCTGTGGTGAACGAGACGGCCCCGCCGAGATGGGAGGTCAAACCACCGCCCACACTGGACGGAATGTATGCACCTTGTAATTAATTTCGACAATCAGAACTAAAATTGGTTCCGACAGAACAAATATAAAATAAAATATAGAACAATTAAATTAAAATATAATCAAGTTTATGCCGTTATAAATACCTATAATACACTCCTATTAGGAGTTAAATTACTTCATTTAAATCCCACGTAATAACATCAGGATCTACCCAGTGGACAATGAACAATTTATTCAAGATATATACTTGTAGCGACTAAGACAGCGACGTCAGCGGCGTAAAGCATGCAGAGTTAAGGTCATTTGTGCTAAAGTAATATCGAAAATATTGCTATCTATACGGAAGAGAACATTTCCTTATACACGACACTTAGAACTATTTAGGATCGTTATAGTGTCTTATATTTTCAGGGAATATTACCTCATATCAGCCCAATGGGTGGGCAAGGATAATTCTCACGTGGGAGTTGTGTGGATGAACAGAGCACAGAATCTCACCGTCTACAGCAGTTGCTATGCGCCCAATTGGACGTGTACAGAGGTAATCCTACCTGCGATCAACTCATTTCGCGAATTTGTACTCAATATAACTTAAAATATTTATTTACGAAAATACATGTTATACTTTGTCCAGTGTGTCATTAATTTACTTAAAATACCGTTTTAACTTTCACACTATATAAATAATTCTCTAATAAACATATACTCGTAGTAAACCTTTTCTTAAATACATTGGTTTTTAACATTTTTAGTTCATTGACTAATCAACAGCACAATGACCAGGGCTTAAAATATTTCTTCGGTGCTCTAAAAATAATTGTGTCTATTTGGGTTAATGATGTTGATTGATTACTATATGTTGAAAATTCATTTCAACCCGTTATTCTTAAAGACTAACAAATATTTTTATTACAGACACACTCTGAGAAAGCGACAGAAGAGCCATGGTTGGAAGTGCATCCACAGCCAGTTTACTCTGAAGACGGCAGTGCGTTCCTCTTGCTCGCCTCCGTGCAGGAAGGCGGAGGACAGTATTACACCCACATCAAGCACGTCGACGTCTTGCGTCAACGCATTGCTGTGCTTTCCCACGGCAAGGTCGAAGTCGCCGAAATCCTGGCCTGGGACCAGGAGAATCATTTAGTTTATTATTTAGGTAATATTAACACCACTCGCTTTAATTAACTGCTAATATGTACAGCATATGCACTATTGAAATATACTTATACAGCAATTCTTTTTGATTAAAGGTTTAGACAAAGAAACGTTAATCATATCTAAACTGCACCCTGACATGCTGAAGGCAGCGAATCAAATTAAGTATTGAGTGTTATAGAGTGCCTATTACAGGTTTTTTAACTAACAACACACATCTTATCTCTTAACCTTGTGGAAAATATCCGTTCTTCATTTTCGCTCAAAGCACGACTAGTGAGGACAACTGTGTGATTGTTCTGTTCGTCTTCATTGGAGCGCCATGATTTTGGGTGTATTTAAATAGCAGGGAGTCTTCCAAGTCATCTATTTTATCCAAATTACCATTAAATTGCATGTTTCCTATATACCGTATTTTGATTTTATCCTAATCAAAAATACACCCGAATTCCCGAAGCTCGCTCTGTCTCCTCTGAAAACTCTTTAGCTAACCAGTTTAATTGTACCACTAGGTAGTGCAGAGAGACCAGGCCAGAGACAGGTGTATGTGGTGAGGGACCCCAGCTACGGTGGGGGTAGCAACTCCGTCCGAGCACGGGCGGAGCGCGAAGAGCCTCGGTGCCTTACTTGCGAGTTGGCGGTGTGGCCGGCACGGCTGCACTACGCTAACTGCTCTTTTTGGAAAGCGTTTTTCTCCCCCCCAAAGCCGAGAGTCGGCATCACGCATTATGTCCTGGAATGCGGGGGACCGGGACCCCCTCTAGCTGGTCTTCATGACGCTAGAACACATAAGCTAGAAAGAATATTGTATGACACGAGGCCTTACAGGTGAGAAATATTCAAATTCTGATAATATCCTCAAAATATCAAATAAATCTATACTAAATTTATAAAAAAAATAAAGTTAGTAACTTTGTTTGTTTCTTTCTAAGATCAGAAAGCTACACTGTTCAAGAGTGCTATACACTATATTAAACGCTCAACTACGACACGGGTTGACTAGTATTAATAAAAATGTAATTCTTAATAAAATTTATTTGCATTTTTCTGTCATATCATTGAATTGTGTCCTAACGAAGTGATTGGTATTCCTTTATTAAGATTTGATAAGTAGGCAATACTGCTGCTGCTTGCTTTACATCATTTCCAGACATATCTAAAGAAATAAGACCAAAGTTATAGAACAAAATCTTATGACCTGCTTTTAGATCAGCCCGGCTGCGAGAGTTGGCGCTGCCGACGCGGCGGTCGTTCGACGTGCAGTTAGGCAGCGGGTCGCGTGCGCGCGTCCAACTGTTGCTGCCGCCTTCCTGGCGAGAGGAACTGAGGGATGCCGCCTTCCCTGTGCTAGTACATGTGTGAGTACAAGTTTATTCAATCGTAACAGGGAGTCAAAAATTGTTGTCTCTAAATCATCTATTTAGTTCTACTTAAGTTATCCATACTTTCAAATTCAACATTTTGCTGGATTAGAAGTTCAATTCGTCGGAAACTTGGCGTCAAAACAAAACTTTAAAATAATTGCTAAATAATATGGAATTACAATTTGTATCAAAGAAGCATTTATACATACTTGCTAATTCTTAACTAAGCTTATATTTTCGCTAAGTCGCGGATAGCTAGTATATTAATTTAATATTTGCCTTCTCAAGCTTTATGGATCTAGAAGCGAAAGAAAACGTAAAATGTGTCAGTCTACTCTTCCTGTGCAGATTTTAAAAGTCAATCAAAGGATTGAAACAGGAATTCTCATAGGTGATGAGTTAACAACCTGTTACTATTTCTGAATCTCCATTCCACCAACAAGCTCACCATTTTGCTAAGCATGGCCTTCGTGTCTCGGGACTCTTGGCTCTGTCTACCCCGTAAGGGATAAATACGTGATACTGTATCTGTCTTATAAAATTTTTCAGAGACGGCAGGCCAGGCAGCCAACAGGTCACCGAGGAGTTTTTAGTAGACTGGGGCTCGTATATGTCGTCGCGGAACGACGTGGTGTACGTAAAGCTGGACGTGGCAGGCGCCCGGGGCCTCCCGCGTGCGTTGCTGAGAGGCCGCCTTGGAGGCGTCGAAGTGGCGGACCAGTTGGCTGTTATTAGGTGAGGGTTTGTCAGTGTTTTTATGGGACTACCTCTAACTTTGTTGGATATACGTCTATTACTTTATACATAATTAATTAAGGTAAGTACATGGATGATAAAAAAGCTGTAAGCGTTATAAATGTATATTCTTGGGTTATATATCTTCTTTTAACTGATGTCTAGTTTACAATAATATCATTATACAAGCAAAAAATTTATTAACGTCTCAAATAGACTCTTCAAGATAGAAAGCATATGTATACTTATGTCGCAGCCAACTGGATTAATCAGCCATTGAATTAACCGCCTAGGCATTTTACTAAACGGCGCCATTAAGCTATTGCTAATAAACAACATTTAACGAATTGGCTGGTTGATGCTTAGGCCGATCATATAAGCAGTTGGCAGCGACATAAGTATATAATACAACATTTTCACCATCACTGACAGGAAGATCTTTTCTTGTGTTAGTTGAACGTTATCATCTCTCGGTACAACTCAATCCACAGCATGTTATTGTAGATGTTAAAAAACATTAAAATCGTAAAATAAACTCGAACTATGTTATTTTACAGATATTTATTAGAAACCTTCAAGTTCTTAGACGTGACACGCGTGGCAGTGTGGGGCTGGGGCTACGGGGGGTACGTGACCTCAATGCTGCTCGGCTCCCAACAATCTACCCTGAAGTGCGGCATCGCAGTATCGCCTATCACTGACTGGCTTTATTACAGTAAGCATCCGTTACAGAGTGACTCTAAGTTATTTCTTGAAATTTGTCGTCCCATTCATTTAGAAAATATTGTAAATGATCATCATTTATTACATTTTTGTTGTTTCAAAGCGTTCAATTGTAATAAAATAATTTTAAAATATACAAATATATAGTCTTCCTTCAAGGACAATTGTGAATGTAATGTCTGCAGACGCAGCATTCACGGAGCGCATCCTGGGCAAGCCGTCAGTGAACTACAAGGGGTACGTAGAGGCAGACGCGTCGCAGCGAGCGCACCACGTGGCGGCGCACGCGCTGTACCTGCTGCACGGGCTCGCCGACATGAGCGCGCCCTACCCGCACGCGTTGCAGCTAGCGCGCGCGCTCACCGACGCTGGCGTGCTCTTCCGCTACCAGGTCGTAAAATAACTCAAACTATGTTATTTTACAAATAGTTATTACAAGCGTTCAAGTTTTTAGACGTGACTTTTCTGGCTTGTTAATTTACGCGGATGTTGCGTCCGATCTGTCTATGTTTAACAACGACTCCGTTCGAAGGCATTGTTAATTCAGAGGTGTCATTTCCAAACCATTTTGTTTTTACTACTTATATGCAGCTCCAAAATTATTTACGTTCTCCCTCAAATTGCAGGCGTATGCAGACGAGGGGCATGACCTAAAAGGGGTGATCGAGCACGTGTACCGCTCCATGGAGGACTATCTCCGGGAGTGTCTGTCCCTGGACCCCGAGGACACCAAGCTGCCCCCGCCCGACAGATAGAATGCGGACTCGAACGCGATCACTTGCTGAATATATCCGATTGTTTTCACGACACTGTAAATATGTAAATGAAATAGTGCTTTAATGAAATGTGTTCCCCTCGTTTGGTTCAGCAGCGCCTTATAATCGTGTCATTATTTGTGACGCCGCGACAGCCGAGGGCTATGTGACTAGGTAAGGTAACTTATGATAATAACAAATCCGTTCTGTTATGACGATTGCATGAGTATCAAATTACTAATCTAGCAATAGCATACTTTAAGGTCCACTTTCTTAGAAATTGAATTTCAATAATACATTACCTATGTATATCAAGGTGATATCACTGCATAACCAGTTTTGCAACTGGATGTGGACTCTTAAAACGATTTTATTATACCTAAACGGGTGAAAAAGAGCCTACGGTTAGAATTATAATTCAAATTGAACATTTCTCATTGACTCCATGAAACTTCGCTTAAGCACCCTTCGGCTAACCTTTCATACTGTGTCTTCTATACTATAAGTAAAGCCTAGATAGGAAATAAATTCTGGAGGTGAATAAAATATAATTTTGTAACTAATTATTACCAAACATCTTTCAGTCGGGAGTAATGTGCATGGTTTTAGCACACTTATGCACATCGCGCTCCACTGTCTTGTTACTCATAGAATTTCGAGCTTGTTCACTTTAGGCGTTTACTACTGTTTTCTATTGTTATCTTTATTAAATCTATTCAATAACAAAGGTATGCACTTTATAATTAAAATTACAAAACTATGGTCATCTCTATCTAATGTAATTGTATTAAAGAAATAGTTTGTAATTGAATAAAAGGGATATCAATTTCACAATTTAATATAAAACATAAAATCTAATCATCGGTACCTTTCTTCCGATTGTTGTTAAAAATAATTACATTATGAGCTTATCATTTTAGAGAAAATATTAGGCGTATTAAACTTGTATAAATTTTGTTTTACAGATGTTTTTTTTTAATGAAATGTTAAGTTTATAAGAAAATAGACTTGTTGGAGAATACCTCATGACAGTGTAAATACCCTAATTCATAATTATATTGATCGGAAGAAATGCATTTTATATAGTGACTTATAATAATTAGAAATGAAGTGACCTTGTCCATCCCCTAACTTTAGCTGCTTTTGCTCCATCACATCATCATTTACTAATCTTCTTAGTTGTAATTATATTAATGTAACTTACACTCTTTAAATAGCCGACTATGAATCGAGGCAAAATCAAATATTAGGGACTCTTTACCGGCCCAATATTAATATAATAATAAAAAATAAAAATATTGAAAATACCGATATGTAGACAGATTTGTCACGAAAGAACTTATATACCAATACAATTTTCGAGTATAGGCTTGTACAAAATAGATTTTAATTGAGCTAGAAAATTTGCCTTTCTGATAGATATTTCAGTAATATGTAGGCAGTCACCGAGTTGGTTTGTAAATCTAGAACATGTACATTCTGTGTTTGGAATCACATCGAGCCGTGAAAATTTATCATTTGACTTGTATCAAGTCAAGACACACCTTACTATTGATTGGTAACTTGATTGGTTGAACAAGTACAGTCAACAAAACATATTCTATCTAAAAAGGTAACCATTATGACCTCTTTAAAAAAAATAAAGAGCAATATATTAGTTAAAAAAGAGACTATAATAATATGAGGAACCCGTAACGATGATCGTTGGTTTTGTTGACTATACTATAGAGATAAATACGGAACAATTGTTGAATACGGCTATACCATTGTTATTGATTTCACCATTATCATAACTAGGTAATCATTGTTGTTGTATAGATAAAAGTTTGCCGATATTTGTAAGTGTTATCGGATACCTGCATAGACGCATATCGTACATTCCATGTTTGTGAAGACTGCCAATTTGGTCTAAATTATACAATCATTGTACTAATTAAATACCTACGATACGTCGATGAGATTAATTTCAATGCCGTTATGGTCTTAAGGATGCTGTGATTCTTCTATTGCATAATTTTAATGATATTGAATTACGTTATATTAAATAATTATATTAAATATCCATCTGATAGTAGGGCCTAGAAACGAATCGTTGTAATTATTAAACTTAATTATTGTAAGATTAATGTTAATTTAGATATTTTGAAATTCTTCCATTATAAAAGTATCTAATGATATTGCTTTGTTCCACAAAAATTATGAAACAATCATAGACAATATACTTACGGGCTATGTGTACGTCACACAACATATGAGATTTTATAGTTAGTTAAAAATACGAGAGAGTTCGGAAACCGGGTGCTTTAAATTTTACATCATGTTGTATGTATTGTATTGATTTCTTTAGCGGATGTATTCTAGTTATTACAATATATCATACAATTTGCTAGTGTTTGGTTGGCACGAAGCTGGCGCGCGCAGGCTGATCGGTCGATTAGTGAGTGTTAAAAAAAAAGACTATGAATTTTTCGTCGTTTCCAAATATAGAATTTCCAAAACCAATATTGGTAAGTAGCCTGTGCCGAATAGTAAGCTAGTGACGCATTGTGCGAAGCAGACGCTAGATATTAACAAGTAAGGAATAATTTTTAGTCTTATGTGGAATTCTGCTATGTTGATGAAGTTTTCTGCGGATAACACCAAATTAATTCGTATTTAGAAAATTTTTATGAATCAAAATATTATTAATTTGGGTTGTAATTAGAAATTTAGCACTTAAAACTAAACTGACAATTTATTTGCTCACTCATTCTGCTTATTTTATTTGAAACGCATAGAGTTTAGTCTTCCAAATTGGCGAAAGCGTCCCTAACTTTTCTTATTCTTGAAGCAGGAAAGTAGGAACTATGTGATGAACTATGTCAATTATTTCATAATCCAACTTCAGCTATATATTTGTTTTTCTCATATCCACCGGAATCTCTATTGTGTGTTTAGATTTCGTCCTAGTTTGTCCAGATTCAATGGATGTGGTATAAATGTAAATCAGTAATGCTGTGTTCTTAGGATCCCCTGCGAATCAAGCTGAACTGTACTTGCGAATCGTGCATCATTAGATGGCTCATGTCCAGTAGCCGACAAATGAACCCAAATTTGCTATTGGCAATTACAAAATGCAGGCATGAAAATGTTTGTATTTTGTAAAGTTATTATCAATACGGTAGCTTTTCGAGTACAGTTGAGCTGCAGTGTAGTGTCCGCCTTTGTAACTTTAGAGCCGTGACGGCCCCTTAGCGGTTAGATGAACACGGGTGTACACTGAATATAATAATCCATCTGTTTTTTCACAGGTACATGAGAATAATGTTCACATTAGATTTGTGCTTGTTGAGAGGACGTCAGCATTCTAAAAAATATATATCAGATTAAAAATGATTCACATAGTGCTTAGAAACTTGTTTGTTATTATATTCAGCGTCACGTCGTTTGATGGTCCTAGAAAATGCATCTAAATTCTACGTTACCTATTGTTAATCAGTGTTAAATCTTATCTCGTTTAAGAGTTACAGTGTTGTATAGATCGGTACTATTTCATTTGTAAATTTCTGACGTTATTCTGTTATTATTGTATAGTTTCTTTGAATCAATAAAATTTTGAAATTTACGTAATCGTTCATCGCGAAGTTTTATTTCGTTGTAAATTTCTACAATTTTAAGTAAACTGTAAGTACCATTCGTTTTTATAACAGAACACGCTACGTGAGCACTCATACTACAGTTTTGTAGTTCCACCAGTGACCGACTGTGGCGCTGTGCTTCCCCTATATAAATTGTTGCCAAAACTATCGTTTTGGCAACGTTTGGTTCTTGCTCACGCAGCGTGATCTGTCATAAAAAATCATGGTAGCGGTACAAATCGCTTGCTGGTCTAAAAATTAGGCGTGAATTCGTAAATAAAACTTGATTACTTTTCGGGTAACTCGAAATGAACATGTGGATGAATTTCCCGGTAGTTTGTGTTCCACATTTCTGCACTGCGGAAGAACCTTTCTAGCTGTTCGTCCTTGAGCGACATGTCGTCTGGGTCGGTGCGGGCGTTGCAGGTGCTGCCGCTGTGAGCGATGTCGGCATTGCAATTGGTTCGAGATAAATTCCTCATTAATTCGTAGTGAGAAAAGTTCATTGACATCAGTGAGACGTTGTCATTCCTCTGACCGGCATTGTAACTCGGACAAGCATCTAGAAACATGCCCCGGTTAGTTGTCGTCGGGTCCTGCATCTCGGAAGCATCACCATTCACCAATTTGCTCTTTTTTAACCGTCCTAAAGCCAAATCCAAAGATTTCACTGCATCGTTAACATAAAATGATTTACGCTTCACTGGTTCGCTTTTGATTTTATTTTGCTGTAAAGGTTGAACACTATACGATTTGGCCCTATTGATATTCTTCTTTTCATTAGAACTTTCCATGTTCATTTCTTACTAGGATATTTAGCGAATATGGAGCATATTGATAAAAATAAATTTTCTAAGAGAATCAAAGCCAATGTTTTGTCATTTTTGACAACAAGTCGGTATAGGTCGTCAAAGTCAAAGAAACGGCAATATAAAAAGAATGAAGGGCAACAAACGTAGACAGAGAAAGAACAAAATTCACCATGTACAAAAATAAAATTATAATGATTGACTCTTGATTTGGTTTTTACCAGAGATGATAATGGACATAATTTCAATAGATGGCGCCTGTACTACCCTTGCCTTTAATAATGCCATCCCACAGTAACTCAGGGTACGATGTGTGAGTTTTATAACGTTGCTAATAAAAGCATCGGAATAGAGATGCTGTGTACGGAAAGAAACGTTAATGTGTTTAAGCAGCATGAAGAATTGTAGATGGCGCTAAGGGTGCAAAAGACGAGATAGTTTACTTAAACCATCGATACAAGAGTTAAAACAAAAAGTTATTAAATTTAGATATTGTTTATTTCTTATTGTTTTTATGAAAACTAAATATACTGTTATAACCTCTGGGTACGCAAATTATCTGTAAGCTATTGATTTCTAATATATTATCTAGTTTAATTTAGCTATAAAACATCAGTCATAATGAAAGAAGGCTAGTATTTTGGAATAAGATTTATTTATATAATTCTAAGATTCAACCCAAATAGTCGTCTTGGATAATTTTGGAGGGTAAATAAGCATCGCACAAAGCAGCCGCAGTCGGGGCCATCGCCTCTATTTCAGCCTTGATCCCACAGGATAACATCGCATTTAGTTCTTCTCTGATTCGAGACCCTAAAATAAGGTTGTTAATTAATCGACTAGCAATCAAAGTACTTTCGTAATCACTTATAATAAAATACTTAATAAATTACCAGCTGAGCTTGCTACATGAATAAAAATAATTAGAGAAAAAATAATATTTAATTCCAAAAAAATATATATTCTGTCCTTTTGTGATAAAATACTTATCTAGGTCTTATCCAAGTAAATTGAGGTCGAAACAGTATTAAGAATTTTATTCTACTCACACTCGTTTATTGTTAGAAGCGGACAACTAAATGCACTTGTTATATTAGTAGTGCTTCGAAGAAAAGCCATGTGATCATTAGTATCTTCTCCATATAATAATTAGCCGAAAATTACCTGCATCATTTTCTAAATACGGTCTCATTAACAAAGCGGTTAGTTTCTTCTTATCCAGTTCAGTCATCTGCAAACAAGCCTCTTTGGGAGCGAGAGTCATGACGTCTTGCAGACGAGCGCCGAGCAACATCAGAGAAGTGCACGCCAAAGATGACGATAGGTGGGATTGTGCCTGAGGTTAAAAAGCAAGAAAACTAGGAGCAGAGATGTATTGAAACAATACATGTTTAATGTAATCAGGTTATACTTACTTTTCAATCTTAATCTATATATATAAAACTCTTCCGTTACTAAGTGACTGACTGACAGACAATGCACAGCCGAAACTACTGAACACATATAGCTGAAATTTGGCATGTATGTCCCTTCGAGAGTTTAAGGGAGCACTAAAAGAGGATTTTTGGAAATTCCACCCCGAAGGGGATGAAAGGGATGATATACTTTTATTTGAAAGTTAATCTACGCGGGCGACGCCGCGGGCAAAATCTAGTACAATATATTTTAGCTAACTTAGTAAATTTATACAATTCTTTATAAATCTGATTAGGTTATTAATTATTAGGTTTGTTATTAATACCAACCTTTTTCATAATTCTTAAAAATTGTGATCGTGAAGTATGTAAATTTTGGTAATATTGATTAGTTCTAATATATTATGTAATATAGATACATACTGGACTAAGGTATAATGGTTACCTGAAATTTAAGAATATAAAAACTCACCAAAGACCCGTATTTGTATGTAAGAAAAATTTCAAATCCATGAGGATCGGCATCCACCAGGGCCAATGCCTTTAGCTGAAGATCCCGACACAATCGGCAGAGAAGCTGCCGACTACACACGTCGGGATAGCCCTTGCCCTGACATAAGGGGAATTGAAAACGATTCAGAACGACTGATTATGTTAAAATTTCATGTTAATACATAAGACATGGACAGTTTTAAAGGGAAATTGAATCGTGTAAACAGGAAATCAGTAGTGTTGATAATCATATTTCTGACATATTCATATTCCGCGGCAATCTGACTCCGAAGCCGATTGGAACCGGAGGTTTACGTTTACGCTACTCTCCCTAACTAATTTAACGATTGAATGAAGATCAGTACAGCGTATATAGAAATCATTTTTAATTTCAAAGCTACTTCTGTCTGAACTCCATAAACAATTGCTAACAAATAGATTTTCTTGAATTTTTCATCAATAAACGTAGTCAAAAGAAATGTTCCGGTAACATAGTATCCTATCAAGGAAAAAGATTCATATTAATCTCTCAATATAATATAATTACCGTCATGATAATCACAGGTCCTAATCTAACGAGAGCACCCTCGTCTAGCAACTTTTGAAATACAGCATCTTTTTCTACGACTAAAATGTATTTCGCAGACGACTTAAATTGTTTGATCCCTTCTATATCTTGAGGTATTAGAGTGCCTATAAAATAACAGAATTAGTTACCCATATTCATGACAATGCCTGTTTTGGTGTAGCTTAAATTAAGTACTGAAAATGAATATTTTTTAATTTCAATACATATTTCCTATTGAGTCGATAATTAATATTGTAATTCACACTTTTATTTTAACATACAAGAAATCTGTAATAGATATTAAAAATTTGTGTTGCAAAAATTTCTACACAAAACTCAGTCTAATCTCATCACAAACGTTTCAATCGAAACATTAGCAAGTCATCTTACCTCCAGCGGCCATACAATCTATAGCACTGCCGTTTCTTTGCACTATAGTGAGAGGGCCAGCTATCAAACCCTTGGCTGTGGCTACGAGGCCCAGGGTCCATGGTGGAGTCTCCAGCAGACAGCACACATCCCGCACTGCTACGTCTAGGTTCCCCTGGTTTCGAAACCTTATCACATTCTGGTAAAATAACTCCCTGCAAATTTGCAATTATTTGGGTAAATACTATTTGTTTATATGCCCTTTTAAATTTATTTCTACAATTAGACCTGACGTTATCAACTTAACATTTATATACCTATGTATATAAAATTACTTTATTAAATTAGATATAATTAAACAAAGATTATATTTGAAGTTCTTCAGTTATAACTGAGTGCTTCTGTACCTTCTAGTCACGATCAAATTCTTTGACAGAAGTTCATGAACTTTAGTCAAAACAAACACAATTATGTTGAATCGTGTTTTATCTTCATTGCTTGAGTAACTTATTATTGTCTTTTTAGCATCATTCGAAGACTTAAGCGTAACACTGAAATTATGAAGTCTTTTTAAATACAGAACATATAATATATACATATATAAAAAAATAAAATAAAACGGATCTCCTACTGAACCATATCAGTACTATTGATCATATAGAATTGACAAATTGCTAATTTTTACTCCCGGATTCGCAGAAGCATCAAAGGTTTAGCTCATTTTTCCAAGTAATCCTATAATATTTGTTAGTTATTTAAGTTCATTTTGGCTATTAACAACATACCGATCCATATCGTAAATACAATTACTCCAGAGCCTCTGATTTCTTATCACCAGCTTTGGATTTTCTCCGTTCTCGGCACATGTATTGATCTTATTGAGAATCGTTTCAATTTTTTTCATTAGAGTTTTTCTAGCATCGCTTGTTTCTTTTAGCAACGAAATTTGACTATCTGAAGGTTTTTCCTTGACTGAAAGAATTGTTTGTCATAACTACAACAGCTGAAACGTGTATGTTATAAAATCTTTAACTTATTTACAAGTCAAAATAGTACCTATTCTATTTGTTTGCGTTAACATTTCTTGAACTTCACCAAATTTCAATCTTCGCTCAGGCAATTTAACTTTCACTTTATTCATATTTTTACTAAGCTCACTACCACAAAAAAGCTTGTCAATAGCTGCTGCCAATTTTGCGTCTTGTCTAAACTCTGTTATTGGATTCAATGCTAAATCCCTCGTCAAAACTGACAGATCTTTGTTCATTAAGTCCATTCTGTAAGAAGCATTTAATAGCACTAACAATATTTGAAAACAAACAATTGACAAACAGCCGATGGAGTCCTATTAATGTAAGCCACCGGTAAAAGTGACGATGATCCCTACCTACCTAGCGGCGAGATGTTTATCAACCGCAAACAATAACAGCGTCACAAAACGGAGCTCGTAAAAGGACGACGAGACAATGGGACAGCTCCTTGAGTTTTTATGCGAAGTCGAGCGAACAGGCGGACGGGACAACATCATCGTCGGTGGCGCATCCGATGCGACTTGCGCGCATAGAAAAAAATGACACAATAGATTTAATCGGAGATAGTGGGGCAGGCGTCTCGAGAGCAGATGACACGCAGTGACGATCTCACAAAGGGCGTGAAATGACGTCATAATAGCCTCGAATTATCACCCCCTCTTGTCTCAAGGCAAATATTTAACAGCAGCCCCGTTTTTGTCCTCTTTCTTCGAAGACCATAAATTACGAAGTTACAGACAAATGATCCGGACCGTTACCGCAGGGCATTGTTAGTGTGACATATTGCAACGAGGTGATGTTTATGTCTTATTATGGACTTTCGTGTAAGTTATGGTTAGCTAACGAATTCTTGGTAAACCACTTCTTTGACTTTGTATTTTAATATGAATGTGATTTAAAGTTTTACGATTAACATAAGGAGGATCATAACTTGTGGATAGATATTACATGCTATTGTAAATTCTTTGGTATGTAGGTATACATTCACCTATTGTTTAATAACTCAGTAGCCGAAATAGCAACAAAGATTAAATACCGGACATATAAATACTTTTATACACTTAGTATATAAACTTCAATGAAAACTTGAGGTGTGAGAAAGCGGGCATCATTGAAATGAGTTCCCAATCCCATTGCCGGCACCCTGAGGTGAGCGATCCTATCAACGGGTGACAACCCGCACAAATACCATACAAATTGCTCGATGGCTCCTTCAAATTGATTGTTGCAATTATTCGAACCCTTTCGCGACTTCGCTCGCGACCGCGGGGAGGTGAGAACTAAACGCACTTATCTTGTGCGGCGATCGAAGTCAGTCCTAACTCTTTGACGATGGTGTGAAGCAACGACCGCTGGATCCTTGGGCCCTCTGCGGGTTATTTGCCATTATTTTTTATCGCCATCGCACCGGTTGATATCATCTTGATAACGACTACCGTTTTGTTGCTATTTGATTTACTGTTAGACTTCGATTTAATTGCGGTGGGTCTAGAGCGTGATTTAATACCTCTATGCTTGTTGGGAATAAAGTAAACAACCCCATACTATTTATATATTCTGTTTGCAAGAACAGTTACTAAGGTGACTGAATTTTTTTCCCCATCAGGCGATCACTTGCTTCCATGAAGCTACCAATAAGTATTCAAAATCGAAATTTATAGACATTAATGAAGCTATTTCCTCCTTGTTTTTTGCGCTTCCCACAATATCAACCTCTTGAATGGTCAGCGAAGCGATATTAAAAGCAACAGTTATAAAAATAGGAAATACACTGTGTGGCATTGTATTCGGCGAGTGGCTGCCGCCGCGTCCCGGGGAGCCTGTCCACAATGGACCACCATCCAGCTATCTCGATGGACGATACGTTGCCGCCTAATTGACTGCTCAAACATTATTTTAATATTTTGTTATTGAATTCAGATATGTGATATTAGATTTGATTTTTGAAATTGTGAATAACTGTGATTTTATCGATACGGTTCATTTACTTGAACATTTTTTAAATTAATTGGGTCTATAACGTAAAAATTCTAACTGATGCAAGGCAGTTTTTTTGTTTCAGAATTGTGTTGCCTAATTTATCTCATATCGATCCAAGACACATTTTGCCAATGAAATAAACATAAAATAAAACCAAATAGATTTTTGATAACCCTATTATCAGAACACAAGGAATCTACTTATTGGTAAATGTGCATAGTTATTTAATTACAATAGTACATATTTGTATTGTAATGGAAGCCAACACCGGACCCACATTCCCACATCTGAGAAGACCGCTACAGTTTCTCATATTGAAGTGGCTACTTACTCTTTGTGCAGAAAACAATGGAACAAACCAAAGAGAAATACGTCTACAGTATCGATGCACTTAACAACGTTTATAATAAAGAACTAATAGGGGAATGTATCAAACTTATTGTATTTGGAAATGTAAATGAAACGAATCTTAAATTGATTCATGAGATGATTGTGTAGCGGTACAGGAAATTTTTGTAAGTAGTACTTAAGTAATGATTGAAATACATTTTTTTACCTTCTTTTTTTATTTTTTATGTCAG
>JADGIL010010355.1:0-29266 GCA_020352625.1 Cactoblastis cactorum | reverse complement strand
GGCTGAAAATTGGTAGGGAGGTAGCTTAGAACCAGGAGACGGACATAGGATACTTTTTATCCCGGAGTTCCCGCGGGATTGATTCCTAATTGAATTTCATAGGGGTTCCACGCGGACGAAGTCGCGGGCGGCCTCTAGTAATGATATATAGCTCCAAGAGTCATTATGGTATCTATATCTATACCAACTGATATTCTAATGATATTTGTGTTTGACGAGAAGCATAAGAGCATAAATTTGACGATTTACAGCATTAAAATAATAATACTAATGACCGCTTGCTAAGTTGTTATAATAAACGTTATAACATTTTAAGTGCATATATCGTAAAGTGTTGTTATGATCAATTATGGTTTTTTTTATCAAAACAGAAGTAAAATTTCTATTTAAACTACCTTACACGTCTTACATATTAATACTAAAACTACCGTAAATATTTGTATCAACTGTTATGTTTTTCTTTCTTAAGTTTACGCGAATATTACATATTGAAATGAAACAAATTTAACGGATTATATCGCGGTTTAAACACTACACACAAAGGAATTTTATACTGTTTTAAGTTCTCTATGTGTAACTATTTATTGAGCTCCGACGTTTCGATAAATAGTTACACATAGAGAACTTAAAACAGTATAAAATTCCTTTGTGTGTAGTGATTAAATCGCGATAAAATCCGTTAAATTTGTTTCATTTCAATGTTAATTTTTTGTTAAGTAGAGAAATGTATATGCCCTCTATGAGAAAGTAAAGCAGTTTAAAGTGGGTCAAAAAGACAAGAAACAGTAAACAAAACAAAGGAAAGATTGTGAGCTGAATCGTAGACGTAAGTTGTAGACGAAAATATATCGAAGAGAGGTTGTTTCTAACTAAGCGAAAAGAAAAGTAAGAAATTTAAATGTTAAGATTGTTGGAAAAGAGGAGGCTCCCGAGGCGGGGCGGTCGGATGCGTTGCGAAAGCTTTGCCCGCTCTACTGCGCATCGATGTTGCTGCGCCAAACTGATTATCCATGCTTGTAATGTGTTGAAATGCAACATTACTGCCGATTTGCAACAGCTTACAATTCGTTTTTATCGATCCCATCGTGACAAAGAACTAGTATGCAACATATTGAACAAAAAGAACAAAGACAAAAAAATTAAGCGCGAGCTTAATTATTTTAACAAATTTCGATAAATCTAATGAACTCCGTACTAAATTAAAATGATGAGCTCGTTTAGTATCCTAAATGTTTTATGGAAACTATGTATTTATTTTTAAGGTTTGTTTGAGTCGATATTGATGAAAACTGAAAGTATCCAAATAAAAATATAAACAGAAGAGAACAGATCGTTAGTTCTGGATATTACATTGAAAATGCCGGCCGGTGCATGCGTAACATTACTAGTGCGTTCACAGCGGCTGCATACAATTTAGATAATTTATGAACATAATAAAACAATTTGTTAGTAACAAAAAATATATCCTTGTGCTAACTTGAGAACTCAAGCAATCTTTTTTTTCATTAATTACAAGTTTATTCTAAAAAGATCATGACTGCAAAAACGTTGATAACTCGAGCCCCTTTATCAACCCCTTGTGTCAACATTGTAAACTAGGATTCGCTAATGGCATGAATGAGGAGGGATACAGAATAAATAATTCAGTGTTCAAACAGGTACCGATCTTTGTTGATTGGGTTGGGGCCAGGTCATTGTACGTGGAACTGATACGTATATTGCTCTTTTATCGGTCGTTCAGGACAATTTCTAGGACAATGCACTTGGATTCCATTTACCTTGAAGTTGGGAAACAATAGGCCACTTCGGCTGCCGTGACGACGTCATGACAGTCCAAAGGAGGCGATACATTTGCTTTCAATTCAAGTTGGACGCTCTGAATTATATTTGTTACTTATTAAGGTGGAGCAGCCAATCCTATTCGCCAATATTGGATTTTTCTATAATTTTCTTTTCATTATTTCTCAATATTTTGTCCATTTCTATTTTTACTTTTGACAACGGTTTTTAGACAGTCCTCTTTTTTATTTATTTGATCATTCCAGTCGCAAAACATATTCCATTATGAGTACTAGAGTAGGCAGGTATTACGTACTTATACACTGCGTTATAGTGTATCTTAAAAACATAGACAGAACTGTGAGTCGTAGATTATTCCTCTATCAGATACTCTACATTGGAGTTACGTGGACACGCATGCATAAGCAATTAGGCGGTCGAGCATTCGTGCACCAGTAAATAGGTCAATAGCTAAAGCGCAAGAGTCGGCAAGCGGCCCATTGTTATATGTTTTATTTAGAATCGCTCAGTCATACAATTATCCCAAATAAATTAATAACGGAAGTAAATCATAGTAACTGGCTATCGGAATCCTTAATCTGAAGGTCTGCATTAGGATAAGCTAGATATTTTTGAATGAGCTTGTTTATCGTCTTAATGTACCAGTTCGATATTGTTTGTAGCTAAAGTCAAATGCTAGCACGTTAAAGTTATGTGATATTTAAGCATTTGAATGTCAGTAAGGCAAGAAGATGTGTGGGCGGATAAGCTTTCGGCGTGGTACACGTGTTTGCTAATTAGGCCTGCTAAATCTATGGCAGCGTCCGTGCACTCGGCGCCCTATTTAACGATTAAGATATAAATGTTTATTAAATATTGACGTGAAAGCCTATGAAGATCTAATTTCTGAATCAATATTTTGTTTTGGACTGACAATTTAGAAAATATGTAAATATTTCCTTCCAACAGGATTGTAGCATTGGCGTGTACCTCAGATACAAATGCAAAATAGTTGTTGCGACTTCAATAACTAATCAGGCTGTCCTGGGAAACTAGATATTCGTGTCAAGACTAAATATTTTTCTTTGATATTGTAGCTCAGTAGTTCAACGATAAAAAATACCGAAGCTAAGCACGACTTGTTGTGACCGCCAGTTCGCAAAACTTACGCGACCTACTTCACTGTCGTAACATTAAGCAATTAATATTTCGAAACCAGCACTTAGTACCTATAAAATAAAATGGAATGAGCAGTATGTTTTCAAAATGGCACATACGACAATACTAATATTTTAATGATTATGAATAAAAGAAGGGTAATGTCTCGCCTAGATTATCGTGTTCGATAGGAAATAGGTTGTTAAGCTGTCCGGTGAATTGGCACGGAGACCTTGTGCTGTGAATTCTAAGTGCAGTTTGCTAATAGGATGTGCTGAAGCAGGGCACGCGAGCGCGGGTGCTGCGCCGGCGCGCCTCCCGCTAACTCCAACCTTGCTCCAAAAATCCGTGACCCACATTTTACACGTCAAAATGCAGCCAACGTTTTTACGACTGGCATTCTCCTTGAAATCGACCATTTCATTTGCAGGTGTGCCTTTACTTGTAAAATTACTTAGTTTATAACTTAAGCCACACTATTAAATAAAAGCTATACTTATTGTTTGATTACTGTGTTATTCGGATTCTGATGCGAAAGAATGTGACCGACGATATAATTGACAATGGTCAATACCCTCGTCTGTCATTAATCGGACCTTTCATTCAAAGATGCCTCCAAGTCAAATCAGATACTTTTTTTATATATACATATGTATGTCAAAAACAAAATGTATCAAACGTAACGATAACAGATATACGCTTGTTTTTTTTACAGATTATGTATTTATATAATTAAATTAAAAATTAATAATTAAAATAAAATAAAAAATTAAAGGGGGCTCCAACACAATAAATGTGATTTTTTTGACAATAAGTAGACGTTTGAAATTAACTTTAAATATGAATAATAAAATTAAAATTAAGAAATATTTTAGGGGGGCTCCAATACAATAAACGTGAATATTTTGTAGTTTTTCATAAATAATGGTACGGAACCCTTCGTGCACGAGTCCGACTCGCACTTGGCCGGTTTTTTTTAATAGAAATCGGGCCTTCGGCTCTCCCACTCACCGGACGGAGCATAGCGGCTGCTAGCCGCCATTCAGGTGTCGGTCTATCCCTATTCAAATTATTTTGTACAATGGCGAAACTGGAACGTAAAGTGGGTCTGGTAGGTCAGCGCCATCGATTACAGGACGAACTAGGCTCTGTCCCAGTTGGCGCGGACGCGGAGTGTGGTGTCGGGTCGCGCTCCTAGGATCCAGGCGGCCTAGATTTAGAGCCCGGCTAACTAACCTCTATTGCTCTATTTTGGGATGTTTGTGCCGGTGTGTTGGCTACTATATTTATACCGGACCAACTTTGTCGCATACCAAGAACTACGTCACAATGGAATTTAAAATTATATATTTAATTACATATTTTATAAAATTACGCATAAAAATATTTTCATTATCAATGAAGTAATTATATTATATAGGTATATAGGCATCGAAAAAAAAAAATAGTTACTTCTTTCAAAAAAACTAAAACAAAATTATGTGTAACTGTTTATATTAAATATTCTTCGTATTTTTTTAATGTTTATGTAGTTAAAATTATTTTGTAAATGTCAATGCTTGAAACAATAGTGTGACGAATTTGTATAAGAATCAAATCTCTATCGGCACACATCTTCTCTAGTTATCGACTTTGAATGCAATGTTAGCGATTTATTTCGGCAATGACTTTGATGTCGTAATGTCAAGCCAATTTAAAACGAACAATAAATTCAGTCAGGCATGTAGGTCAACGTCAGATGTTGTCAGGAAATTAATATTGCGTCGCACCGGCTGTGATGGAGCAAGAGATCACGCTCATATTATCATTGATCGAGTAGGCGTTTGGAGGTTTCCATTTGATATAGATGACGTCATGGAACGGAATTATTTCGCGCTCGACGTCACTTTGCGTCGGTGGGAGCTATTCCGCGTAGGCGCGACGTGGTGATGACGTCACGGGAAAATGCTACAGGCTAGGAGCTATATGGCGCGGCACAAGGCGCGGGCGGCGCGTAGGAGGCGCGTAGCGTTCTCGTATCTCTGTTGTACGTAAATAAAATTACCCGTGTTTATCTTACGTAATTGAACGTGAAATCTGCACAAGGACGCGTGCTCGCCGTTTCGACACTATACCAACCGTGATCCGCCTAATCGCATCGTTTACGTGCGACGACGGTTAGAAAAGTGAGCGTTTCACCTTGAGGTGCTCGCTGTCCTAGTCGCCTCTCTATTCTTAGATATTGAAAGAGCAGAAATGTGTCAGAGGGCGCGATTTAACAGCACGCAGGCGTCATGACCCAGTCTGACCCAAAAACGGAGTCCGACCCGCCGCTCCCCGGCTGTCGGCTGATAACGGATACGAGAACCTGTTCGCACAGTGCTCCACACAGACAGTGTGCGACATACGCATTGCGCCCGATGACACCGACATACCGTTATCTGGCGTTTCGACGATCGACTCAAATGCAAGGCTTTACAAATTCAATTCCCTTGCAAAATTTTGAACGATCAAACTCCTTTGTGAAAGTATATTTATTAGATTTGCAGTGAAACAGAATTGGCTAAACATCCTCGTTAAGACTTTACTGAACGGTAATAAACCTTTTTCCAGGAACACGAATAAAGTTTATGCTGCGGCTTAAGCCCGTTAATTGCGGACATAAGGAAAACACAAGTGGAGGTCGAGTTTCGAATCGGGCTATGCGTTGTCGCTGGTTCAATATCAGCGATTCTGGGTCAGTGGGTCACCGGGCCACAGCGGCCGCGGCCCGCGCCCCTCCGTGCGCTACGCTTGCAATTTAACGACTCACTCTTCACTTACACACACAATCACACACACATCTTAACTCATTTGCATGTGTGACATTCACTCAATGAGCTAAACGTGGTAATTTATACATCTTCCGTCTACACATTGTACGTTAGGCCATTGCATTGTCATCTTGATTACCTTAAACTAGTCACAAAATGAATAGAATGACCTTCGCTTTCGAGAACAAAGTTACAAATCTCTACGTAACCACCATTGTTCTGAAGCGTCAATGTTTTACTGAATGCCGTCTGCTATTTAAACAGGAAGGATGTTTTGCTATGGTAAGTATTGTGATTTGCAACAGTCGCCCACGCGTGGTAACGGTCAACGTATGTTACTGTTAGCTCGAAAACCAACCGAGTTATTTTATCTTGCTGACTCATAGACGCAGATGCCAAATTCATAACGACTTATCTAATTTCAACAACAAACTTTCAAGGACACATTGTTTTCTGCAAATATTTTAGAACTGTTTACGATGACTGTTTTTTAAACAGATGAATAGTAAGTAATAAAGACACTTTGCTTTACCCGCTATTGAAATAAGAGTGGTGTTCAATCATTTAACTATTCCAAGGCGAGAGCAATGAGGTCACCCACAAAGGGTCGACCTTGCCTTCGCTAGCGCTTGTGGGAGGACCACTAATGCGATCTCTGCAAAAATATATCAAGGTCCACTAAGGATATTCTTAATGTAATAATACTTCTAAGAGTTAACTATTTTAGCTAATTATGTTTCCGCGATGTAAGAAGAAGTTAAAATACGAAAAATAAGATACAGAATGTCAACGGTTTTTTTGACATTATTAAATGGTCAATAATCTCGCTGTTTCGTGCACAATTTAGGTCAAACACATTAACTGAACTATTTTTGCAGACGATAGATGATTACCGTGAGCAACAAGAAATTGTTTACAGCAAATATGTATATTATAATATTTAATGATTTTGTTTAATGATTTTTATAGACAGAAGTAGTCATCACACTGCAAAATGCCACCTTTGGTGTTGTTAGGGATTCTTAGGCTGCGGTCATCATTTCACATTTTTTACATGTATATATGTGGGCATTTTACGTATATGTAAAAGTATAATGAAACCTACAAAAAAGCCGAAGAAATTTAAGCAGCAAATATAATGTAATTAGACAGCGTAAAGTAACAATTTTGATACCGTTACGAAAGCTAAATTTACACACGATTATTTCAAACAAAAATAGTTCCAATGCCGAAAACTGTTGTTATGTAAATTAATTAATTACTGGTTATTATTTTAAAATTAATTACATTACAATATAAGGAAGCAGTCTTTTGAACCGTAATTTTAAAATAATTTGTACCGATTTCCTCATCTTAACTGCAATGTTTTATTGATTTTTTGCACAAATAGAATACCGCAAATTAGAAATTGGCATACGTTCATTCATATTATGTTCTAAGTACGATCGACAGACAACTGTCAGGTGGAGGGCTTCTGTTGCCTTGTAATAACAAGTCAGGAGGTTTATCTTATCAACCTTGATTCATTTAGAATCCGTGCCACTAGACGATGTGTTACGAATACTTCTCGTTACGAAAATTATGCGACTAAAAATAATTGCATCAGAAAAATGATAGCTATATAATAAATAGGAATTAATTATATAATTTTCTAAATTATATAATTTAGGAGAGGTAATCCTTAAGAATCGAAGAGGCAGTAAATACTATAATGAGCGTGCCAATTGCGTGTGCGCAGTCCAGGTAGTTCTTAACGTGTGTACGTTTTCTCTTCCCATGACAAGCAATGGCCGTCATCATGCAAGTGCTGTCCGAGAATGCCACCGCTCGCATTTACAAAAAAAAACACGTACATGTAATGGAAATTATAGAAGGAGAAACTTGTAACGTGTACGTCAGTGCCGCTGTAGCATACTTGTGATTATGACGAAAAAATTAGAAGCGAAGCCTATCGTAATAAGAACTTGGAACAGGAAATCGTAACCTGAATCATATTTGTTACAGTTTTCTTAATAGCCCGTCTTAGAAAGCAACACCTGTTATGAATTTCCTATAGTAAAAATATTAACTAACTCTTAATAGAACAAGCGGCACGAATTTCACTAAGAATGTTTATATTAATTGTATTAATATGTTTGGTGTAATACCCTTTTATGTTTTTGATTATAGTCAAATATGCAAGTCATAATAAAGCACGATAAAGTGTGTAAGGCGTGGTGATCAGAGTACATAAGTGAAATTAGCATCCTGCACGCAAGCACTTAACGCAACGGTGGACGCCATGAGCGTAAGTGTCTTCGTTCTATCGAAAAAAAGCAAGTGGACTGAAAAATCAGGAAAACGCAGTTACAATTTGCATTAGTATCATAACTGCTTTCGCCTGCTATTTTACTAATGCTATATAAATCACTACAAGAAATTTACGGCTGCTTACGTTCGAGGCTTCGTGATACGGGTATCGTGCGCGCACGACTTTTTTTTTTCAGTGTCAAGGAAATGTTTACATGTAAACTTGGTTATTTAGATGGCATTTAGATTGGATGAAAGAAACCTGACTAATTTCACATAATGTACAATGCTCATCAATAAGATACGAATTTAGGTACTTCTGAAAATCGGCAAATCAGATTAGTTTACATATGGCGCAGGTGACAACTTTTTACTTTTGAAAAGCACAGTAATAGTATCTATTGTAATTTAAATTGAGGTATTATGTTAATGTAAACTACACTCGTACGTCTTGAAGATAAATAAATATTTTTATAAATTGTAAAACAATGACGTTGCATTGTTTAGAACACCTTTGTTTTGGTACAACAAATGTGGTGTGAAGTGAATCTGAAACTGTTACTGCAGCGGACAATAAGTGTTAAAAGCACTTTCACACTCACCACGATCTCTGCGCCCGCGACGAATCGACTCGTTCAAGAGGTGCAGGCCGGGGAAATCATTGCTTGCGTAATATTCGGGTACAAAGAACTAACGTTGCACAGAAGTTTATTGCAGATTGAGTATCTCAATGTACTCGTCGCCGCCGGCATGTCGTCATGGACATAACAGTGGTCTTGTCTTGGCCCACTTAGCCGGGCGCGGACTGGGGCTACCAGCCGCGCTAACGGTCTACCGACGCCGCGCACGTGAAAATAATTCTTGACGCGATTTTGTAATGAATACCGTTACTCGGTTCCGGGTGACCTTATTTCTCGGCCGAGCACTCTTTATTTTTATATCTTATTGCCTGACATTATTACCGCTGACTCGCTCACCGGTTATTTATTTTAAGCGCTATTTAAAGCTTTTAAGTTTCAGTATATTGTTATATTTAATTTAGTTTCTAAATTTCAACTTGAAACAAAAACATGCTTAGCAAACTTTTAGTAGGTCGATTAACGGATTGTGTCGATCTTCCAAGTTGCTGCGTACTTACGTAAACATTTTTGCATATTACGTAATTTGTGTTGATTTAGCTTGATGTGTCAGTTTGTAGTGTGTGCGACGTACATACATATGTACGTATTGTTTATATCGCTCGCCGGCCGGCTTGTGGCGCGGCGGGCGGTGAGTCAGTGCGGGTTTGATTGATTCCGCGTAGCGTCAGAGCAGCTTGCGCCGCGCGGCGTAAATAACATGATGAAGTACACAGGGAAATACCGTTTCAATCAGTGGAACCGGATTTGAGCGTTTTTTCCAGGATTTACCCTACACCAATATTAAACATTATCCTGAAGTAAAAATGACATCAACACGTTCTAGTAGACGGCAATGTATTTGTACCGAAGCGTGATATTATTTGTTATCATTGAACTTGTTTTGATGGTGCGCTCTATCAACATATGACGCAAATCGTAGCGACGCACATACTATTAAACCGGTTTTATTTTGTGTTGCTGTAAAGTGTGTTAGCTGAAAATGTAAACAAGTGTCGCATATTTTTATTGCTACAGTACAGAGAATAACAAGTGGAATCTCGTTAATAATGAAAGAAAGAAATCATTTGAGATTAGACTGAGGAATATATATGATCACATAAATTAATAATAAAGTGTTATCTTCCGTGTAATGCCAACATTATTGACTTAGAAATCAGAAAACTACTGGCAGTCATGAACTTTGATCGTGTATCGTGTGGCGCGTGCGAAGCGGCGCAGGCGCACCGCGTCATGCATGTATCACCTTCGTCACTGCACGCGTGGTGCGAGCCTCTTCTTCATAGTGTCATCAATTGGCTCCACCCAGTTTTTTTTATATATACGAACTACTCGTTTAAAAAATTTAAATTACTGGATTTCCCTGTTTATTAACTCAATTTAAATAAAACCCATTTGTATTTATGCATAAATACGCCGTAGTCATGAAATTTACGCTCAAAGTAACTTACAAAACAGGTAAATTATTACATTAAGTGGCTCGACTTTTGTAAATGACTCTTAATTACAGCTGCATATGGTATCACGCGAGAGCATTGTTCTAGATATCGCTGTAGGCAACAAGATATACGAATAACCTGTTTACATGAAGGTTAATCCTTGGCAAATGTATTGGAGGTTGACTGAACGAGGCATGTCAAAATCTAAGTATTCGACGAACGAATTGGCAATTTTTTTTGCAGTTGTGGAAACTTGTATTGCTAATTTAGGAATAGCAAGACTAGGTGACAGAAGGTGCAGAAGAACAGCCGACTTAGGTTAGTTTATTAAAATATATTCTTGATGACAAAATAATCTTCTGTCACACTGTTATCTTTTTATAAGGAAAATTAGATATATTTTGGAAAAATGTATTTTTTTTATGTCAGAGAGAGGCAAACTAGCAGGCGGGTCACGAGATGTTAAGTGATCATCGCCGCCTACAGACAACTGCAACATCCACGGGGTTACAGAAGCCGGCCTACGAAAAACCTCCGCCCTACCCATTTGGGGAGGGCGGAGAAGTGGCCTTCGGCTTTGCCACTTACCGGACGGAGCATGGCAATTGATAGCCGCCATTCAGGCGTCGGTCTTCTGTGGGAGTGTGGTACTTCCCCGGAAGAGCCGGCCCATTCATGCTGCAGGCTAACAGTCGTTCTATACCACTACAAAGTAGTGGCTCCATACCACAAAATGTATTTGTATCTATACTGATGTGTTTGGATACTGCTCAAAGTGCATATGGAATTAAAGTAAACAAGTATAAGTGACATTTTGACTTGTGCAATAGATAACACCAAGGATAAGACATCACATTCTGTAGTTTCATTGCGTTGTGACAGTGTAGATGACGCACGGCTGGTAGAGCCACGCACCGGCCGGCTCGCCAATGCCGGGCCTGCTCTACTTGTTTACGAGGTCGATTTAATTGTCAGACACACCTAATTACAAACTAGTAAAGGGAACCGTGTATCTCAAGCACTTTAAATCTTATCAACGCAATTTTTTCAAACTGGTTCAAGAAGATTTTACGCCCTGTTAAAAGCAACTCTGATGCACTGATTTCAGTTTTAACACAATAGACTTAAAAGTTACACAATTGTCCAACTCGTTCTTTATGCAATGTAAAAGGTAATTCCATTAGGAACGAACGATGTTATGGTATGAAATAATTAAAAGAAAAATACCTAAATGGTCTGAATTGCCCAACAAAATATTATTGCAAGGACGTTTCAATTCTTGTCTTTGCAACAATTATTTAAAATATTGACCAAACAAATATATCTTGTAATATGTACAGTTTTCCATGTCTAGGAATTTGTGACGTCACGATGTTACAACTATAAATGTAATCCGACTAAATGTTACCAAGCTGTTATTTGGCTGGTTTTGTGTGAGTATACTTATAACGGCGCGTCCGAATTCGGCGATTTAGCGCATGCGTGCCAGTGTAAGGCGCAGGCGTGCTTAGCATAGCAGAATTCAAAATTTATGACATCCAAGTGCGTTGGCTTCGCTTAGCTGAATGGTTAGCTTATTAATGGAATAGAGGTTCAGATATTCAGACGGATTCCTAGCCCATCGCCTAAGAAAATAATGAAGTATGTAGTATGAAGTAGTTTTCTTAAGAGTTTTTTATGTAACAAATTACAATAACATTAACATTAGATATAGTCTTGAATTTAGTGGAGTTATATTACATCATCTCTGTTATAAATATGATTCTTTTTTGTAAGAATTGGGCCCTAAATCTTCGTGCCTCGTGAGTTTCGTAGCTTGCTACAACGTTCTACAAAACGTCTTGGAAACAATAAACTTTATATAATTTTGAAGGGAACTAAAATGTTCCACAAATTAGGCATTTCAAGTAGTTTATTGTAACTAAGTAACTCATGGAAATATACTAATTAAGTTTTATAATAAACTTCTCCTTTTGTTCTTATGTCATACAGCAGCAAATATCATATGTTATGAATGTAATTTGCTACAAAACTATGATATCTGAATTTATTAAATTGAAATGTTTCGTTTTATTTTTTTACGGTAAGGTCTACCTAAGGTTAAAAAAATAATATTAAGCCTATTGTTCACTTATTTTTCAGTGTTCGCCAAAATAATATTTGGAGAATGATTGACGTTTGCTTCAGTATTGACTGGACAGAATTATGATTAGCCAATTATCAGAGCGATAACATCGCCCTTCACATTAACATTCATCGATTCGCATTATCATAAAATTTAAAACAAGATTAGGAGCAAGCGGCCTATACTAGAACCATTCATCCATACAGGTAACGTTATAAATAAAACGCCATTGATATGTTTTTTGTTATCTCTGTAGGAATTAAATGAATGATGTCAGAAGATAACATGAATAAGCATGTTGCAATAAACAAAAATATTTATCGAGCGAATATGTTGTTAATTACTTTGTTATTGCGTTTTGCTTGCAATATAAGTGAAAACAACAACGGCATTATCTGTACTGGTTACCTGTTGAATTTTCACCACGTAGTCCGAACCACTACGTAGTCCAGAACTTTGTCAGTTAACTCAGTACCTTCCAAGAAATGTTAAAAATCTATTTATAAGTGTGAGTATTAAAAAGTACAATTTACATTTGGTTGTTTTTTGACATTGATGTTGAGCGATATGATTATGAGATGTATGAGATGCACCCGAAGCCGACTCATCGCTGCCGGTGCGCTGCACGTGGAGGCGGGGTCAATATCTCGGTGCATGCGCATGGTCCCCCCCCCGCTGCACTCGCCCCCGCTTGCACCGCAAACCTTTGTCTACTCAGGGCTCCGACCACATATGCCACTGCCCATCAGATTCTGTGGCAAACACCGAACCGGATTTAAACTATAGCTTCCCGGCTACCGAAACAAGAACGTTGATGTCTTTTCTTTGGTCTTTCTTTTACAAATCTATGGATCTTGATTTTCTTTCGTCATTACTCTCAATATCCACAAACTAATTAAAAACTTCAGTATTTAATTTATTGTAGTATATATAAACTTTTAAATCTTTTTGCATTTATTTAATATTATTTTATAGAGGTATTTATGTCTTGAAGAAAATGTAGAGCTTAAGTCATGGTTGTGAAAAATTGTGTGACTTTTCGATATTTAGAATAAGCTACGAGAAGAAGTTTAGAGAACTAACCTCAGAGGCCGGCGCGTGGACCTGCACGCTGAGTTCGTCGGTGTGGAAGTCGTGGCTGACAACATCAGCGCGCACCTCGCGCCCGTTGTACGTCAGGTAGACGCGCTGACTAGGTCGCAACCGCACGCCCGCCATGCCGCGGAACCCGGGTCCGATCAGCTCCGCGTCCCTGTACTCTCGCGTAACCTTCCCTCCGTCGAACCGCACTGTGTACCGGGTGTTCGGAGTCAGGTTTATACAATTATTGTTCTCAGGGAAAGACGACGGCGTCTTCACCTCCTGAATCATCCCCGAGTAGTAGAGTCCGTCGTCTCCGAGCGCGGCGACGCGCGTCCCTATGATGGATCTCTTCGCTAGTCTCTTCCCGGTAGACATGATGATGGACAGTCCTCACTCTTTCAAAAGACACTCCGGGCCGGTGTCCTGTGGCCCGTTTCTGTACTCTCTCACAAGTTCACAAAATAATTTCAAATCGCCCGGCGTACGCGTTTCGCGGGATAGCCGTCACAGAATTTCGGAAAACTGCGGAAATTTCGACGTGATTGAGCGCGCTGCACGCGGTCCGGCTGCTCAGTAGGCCGGGGCTGGTCGCAGCTCACACACGGAAACATAATACGAGGGCAGGGTCCTCGAGGTTCGGGACAAAGGAAAATCCTTTCGCGATAGCAAACTTCGCACGGGAGCTCGCAGCGAACGACCTCAACAGACGCAGTTCGAGCGAGAACTGCGGTGCGTGCGAGCGGCCGGCGGAACCGGCCGGCCGGCGAGCGGGAGCGGCGACAGCCCGTCTCATTTCTTTGTTTTGATATACTCAGCTGTTTGTGGGAGTGAGAGATCCATCCAGTCATGAGTGGGCGCGAGCGAAAGAGGTGATTCAGAGCGCGTTCGGGAGGTTGTCGAAGTTCGGGCGGACTCGCTATTTTGAGCGAGCAGTGGTGGCGGGCGGGCGGCAAGCGGGGGCGGGCGGGCCGCCCACGGGCGACATTGAGGCGCGGCGATCGCACGTGGAACGCTAACGGGATTGCACAACGCAGCTCGACACCGGCCGGCGCCGGTACTCGCTGTTGATTCGTGACACAGTTTCTATTCGGATTCGGGGTCGATTCAAATGTCAAGCAGATGCACCCACTTATGCAACACTTACGTGACCCCGGCGCCATGCGCCACCGCGCGCAGTTAAAACAATTGGGGCAAAACCACTTATAGCCCTTAGTAAATTATATGTAAAAGATTTTCTTTCAAAATTTTCTCAATGAAAGGTAAACATGATAAGTACTTTGTTGCCTCTACAAACATTTATATTGCCACATTAGCAAGCAATGCATATAAAAGGCTCAAAACTTCCTTATTACGCATTGCATTGAATGCGATAATGACGTCATGGTAGAGCAGTAATCAAGTGACTCTTGCGGGCGGCGTAACCAATATAAAATCTGTATACAGTGACTCTACATCAACGACTTCATAGAATGTCAACAAGTGGGATTAGACGTGTAGGCGTGTTTGTAATCTGCTATAAAGGTTTTCTTTGTATAAGGTCAGGTCAAATATAGACTTGATTTTCAAATAGATTGCGCACTTTTTGCCTATTTTTTGCAGGTATTTACAGCTCTTAAGAATTTTCTACTAAAAATAATAGGAAATGTAACCAGAATTAACGGTGATGTAAGAGCCTTCAAATTGTTTAAATGTTTTTCGGCACTACTTTGTTTTCAATGGGTTAGGTCATACAAACAAGAGTTCCAATTTCAAATATTTGCATTTTCAAGTTGACGGCCAGTTTTCTCGCTACCACTCGTATATACACACTCCCACGCATTGACCAATGGAAACAGGTCAGTCGACCTAACACTCTTATAAGAAAATTGGAATTGAATCTATAGGTAGATAAAAAGAGAGAAAATTCTATTAAATACTATTACACTCCGCGACAAAATATTGCTGTCTAAATGAAATTTAGACAGCAATATTATGTTATCACGTAGTGCTCAGATAAGAAAGGATTTTAAAATCATCATCTCCTAAATGAAAAATGAAATGTTTCCTTTTTTTTAACATTTTTTCATTCATGTAATCTACGTGAAAGTAGACAAAACGAGATGACGTAACTAGTTTTTACACGGCTAACTTTCGTTAATTTTAGTCGGTAACGCCGACGACCGTTTCGACCTATTCAAAAGGCCATCTTAGGTCGAAACGGTCGTCGGCGTTACCGACTAAAATTAACGTGAGTTAGCCGTGTAAAAACTAGTTAGACAAAACGAATTCGATATTTCGTCAACAAGAATAATATCAGCCATCAGCGTTATTGTTAAGACGCACAACTTCTATAAGGTATAACTAAGTGACCAGGTTTCGAATCCTGAGTAAGCTTTGTATTTTTATTCTCCATAATTTTTATCCGTTTTTGTGTTTTTTTTTCTTTGTTGTGTATGAATCCATAATTATAAATCTTTTTTATTTTGTCAACATAAGTGAGCAAAACTGAAACATTTTCTCAATAGCTGGCGTTTTACAAATATTGAAGCGATTGCCTATTGGTGGTCTAAGATGATTTAAAGAATTTAAAATGTTCCATATTTTTGAAATTACAATTAAAAATATTACGCTGCTTTCAAGGCGCATTTTATTTATTTCTTATTTTTTTAATTTCAGAGGGAGGCAAACGAGCAGGTGGGTCACGCGAAGTTAAGTGATCACCGCCGCCCATAGACAACTGCAACACCCGCGGGGTTACAGAAGCGTTGCCGGTCCATAAAAAACTCGGAAAGGCGGAGGCTACTTCCTCGCCCTCCCCAAATATGGAGGGTGAATTACTATTGCCAAATGTATATCGGGTTCTAAGTGGCGTATCATGATGAAACAAAACCTATCTTTTAAGTTAGAACTTTTACAATACAACTGTAACAATAAAAATCATCAAATTCTATCCAGAGATTTTACGTGATGCGTGTACGTCCATATAGACACACAGGCAAACAAATATTTTCAAAATAAATGTTTTGACTTCTGAAATCTTCTTCTTCTTTGAAATGACCACATGACATTTTTTCCTTTATACTTATTTCTCGTGTACAGACAGCTCGGTTACTCTTTTATTATATGTATGGACATAGGTAAGTATACACGTCATATACTTTTCAAAGGGAGAAGTTATCCTTTTGAAGAGTAAATTGCTTATATATAACAAATTTATTTTTTCATTAGCTATCATGACTTTTTATGTTAGTTTTCAGCCCTAAATTGAAATCTTGAGTGTCTGACTTTTATTAAAAAGGTAGCCATGTTTCTACCAAGTTAGCAACTGTCTTCTTTCCTCGACAAAATCGATTCAGCATTAGGCCATTAATGCGTAATCGTGATTTTATTAAGACACAATGTTTGTTACCTAGTATTTATATGTCTAAGTTCAAAACAATATGAACACTTTCATTGAACAATTAACTATTGAATGTAATGCATTATTGGCGTATTGGTTTCGCAACCTTCAGACTTTGTTGTACGTACTTATGCCTCGTACTCGAGGAGGAAATATCACGTGTAACCGTTTATCTTGCATTATAACGTAATCTAAGCACGTTCCAATGTAAATTACAGCAATTTATCACGAAAGTTGTTACAAAACAATTACTTTATACCTTATATTCAGATAATAAAACATTTCACTGCACTATTAGTTATAAGTATTTTTACTTTCAAAAATCTGATTCAAAAATCTCAAATAGCAACTAAAACCCATAACAAAACTAACTACCCCTCGATGGTACTGTTTTTCGCATTGCATTTTTAGATAGGATGTCTATTCTAGTCTTTACTATCATAATCTAAGAAAATCTCATACCATTATTCTATTAAATACTAAATGGTAATATAAAATCTGAATTCGTTGGTACTTTGTTTCTTTTTTCATTCTTAAAAAAACTGGTAGATTTGATCAATTCTGTGGCCAACAATAATAACATTTGTTGTATAACTTTCATTAAAGAAGCTGTGAAGCACAATGTAACGAAAGTGGAAGGCTAATCGTCATTGCGATGTAACAATCATCAACTTTCCAGATACAAACTGGGTCAATAGTGAAAGCCGCGTCCAGATTGTATCAGAAACTTTTGATATCATTTGCGAATCATCATATCTTTGATTGGTGTACCTAAATAAACACCATATTGAGAAAGCTATGTTGTCGATTGATAGAATAATTGCTTGCATCGAGTTAAAATACCAACGTGGCTCCTCAGTCCACATTTAGATGGAGGAGCTACTTTTATGTTCATGTAACTTTTGAAGTATATAATACAAAATCGATGACATAGCCTGCCTAAAATATTTTTTAAAAATAATACTATAAAGTACATATATGAATTTCAATAAGATACGAAAAATGGCTCCTCACTCCTTACGGACATACAAACATACATCTTATATACAACAATATTAAATACCTATTTGTAAGAGCTGATCATAATACATCTAAGTATAACAAACAATTATTTTACTTGCTATGGGAAACCCCAAATCTTGATCAGATTTGATAATTTTTCTGTAAAGCTTACTACAAAAATGGACTAGTTCTGGGATATTGTGAGCTTGATAATAATGTTCCTTAGTCGCCAAAATTCTAGAACGGCTAAATAAGTTCGGAAAATTGTGTTTTCCAATATACATACAAGAAATTTTGTATGTAGGTACAGGTTCGTTGATGATGTACCGGGATCATGATGGAACCCGGAAAACTACCACGAATAGTATCTTGATAAAAAATTGTAAATTGTAATTGTAAAAGTTGTATAAATAATTTATTTATTGGTTAAGATTGTCGATAATATCAGTATAGATATACCTATGTATTTTTCAATAACTAGCCAATTTCCACTTATCCTATTAGTTTATGGTGCAAGATTTATTTCATAGCTTATCCAATAATCTTCTTCATTTTAAACTATCTACAAAATCAAATAAATTAAATAATGCATATTATGTTCAAATTGGAGAAATATTTGTTAGATAACAAAAAAACCATGTCAAATCCTTTTCATGCTGTTTCGCAGTCAGCAGTCTATTAATCCTTTTGATCTTCACACACCAGCTAGGTTAAGATTAAGATTATGTTTGAAACAATGCGTGTTTGTTTAAAAAGATCCCTTCGTTGTTGTCGGAGCCCAGGTGTTTCGAACATTCAACTTTTTATAGCAGAACCTGTTGCCGCCGCATCTTCCCAAGAAGGTAACGAATCTTTTACATTATACTTTAAAAGAAATTAAATTAACGAAATTAAAAACCCGGATCTATAAGAGATTGTGTGTATTTTTTCTCATTTGTTAATCAATTTGCTTAATAAGGAGATAGATGTACTATATCTAGACATACATATTTGAAATAACTATGTTACAGTCCATATCTAAATACGTGACAGTATTTCTGTAAAGTGAAACAATATGAATATTTTGTTTGGGTTATTTTGAAGATTACTAAGTCATTCGCTTTTAAAAAGTTAAAGCAAAAATTTCTGCTTCTGTTTCAATAAATTAAATTATAAATTTACAAACGAATCAATTTTTACAATTAATTTGATATGGTTTTGCAATATTTAATCAAGTTAAAGTTATTCTAAAAGGCGAACTTTCTAATAATATATTTTCTTACTAGGTTTTCATATTGTCTGTACTTATGAAAGTTAAAATTCTGATATACTAACTAATAACACACATAATACTATACAAGTATTAATAAATTATTCAGTGTAAATGGTCCACAATTCCCCAAATAGTTAGGGGACCTTTTGGGCCAATAGGAGCTTGGTATGGGGGTCACGTGGGATTGATATGGCGATCAGCTGTTATAGGAATGCGCTCAAAAAATGTCAACAAACCGCCTTGCGGACCCAATCTCAGGTAACCAGGCTGTCTGGCTGAACAGTCAACAGAATTTCTCACCTTGATCTCTCTGCTGTGGTAATAAAGTTACATTAGATTTTGGTAGATCGATTGCTGTATAAATAATGTGAACTTAATAAAGTTAAATATAAAACACCATATCGGTGGTAGGACAGTAATACAAAAACAACTCAAAACAAAAACGAAAATGAATAACAAATAATATTATATGTGCGATCGTCAAACGACCTTTTCTGTCTAGCGGCTGAGGTGACCCATTGAACGGAGGGTAGGCACACCACACCTGATTCATTGCCCTCGAAACATTGAACTTTTGAAAGGTAACATTAGGTACATTTGCAGTAAGTAATCATGGAATATTTTAAAATACATGACTTTCCGTGATTAGTATGCCCATTCTTTTAATTTAAACTAATCTAACAGTAAATCTCAAGGGCAATTCAACTAAACTGATCAATTAGCGAATAGAATAAGCAAGCCAAGCAATACATACATCAGAAAAAATGCCATGATGATTTTATAAATGGCATTTACCCGTTTCTTAGCGTTTATTTTATAAAACCATGACCATACACTCCTAGTTAATAATATCGTATCCATCACAACCTTTTATTAAAGTCACAAATGATTAGCTGGGCCCAGCTTGGCCAAAAAATAATCTATTACACAGCAACTGACTAGTAATATTTTACATATATATAGACCTTAAGAAAGAAACATTGGCTAACTTCTCTAGCTCGCACGTCGATACCTGATTTTGGACGGAGTGACGTCATTCTACAATGTGTGTGATGTGACGTTATATAATATATTATATTTTTATTTCCTCAAACAATGGCGGAACTAGTGGTATAAAATTTTCTAATGCCACTTTTAATAATAAATTAAAAAGTGTTTTTCTACGTATATATTCTAATCAATACTAATATTATAAGAGGTAATGTTTGTAACTTTGAATGTTTATTTGTAGAACCGATCAGGAAAATTCTTTCAAAATCAGAAGTTCAGACACTATTCAGAAGTTCAATAGGATATATTTTAGCTGAACGAAGTAGTCAGCTAGTTTTAAATATATATTTTTTATATTTATTAACGCAAAACGAAGTAGACATACGTTCAGTAGCTTTTTTTTAAACTGTACTACAAAATATGTAGGTACTGTATGTAGCAGCGGAACAGAATAACAATAAACTCATTTCGCTCGCCTATAATAACCTACTTAACTAAACTGCCTACCCTCATTTAGATTATAGAAACTTAAATAATTGTGGTTAGAAAATTTCCCATACAACTGAACCGTACTGCGGTAAAAAGCCTTGGTTCTAGTATCTATGCGAACACGGCCAATCTGAAACCACATGATAACGCGCTATTGGCCACGATTTTTTTGATAACCGTATCGCCCAATTGGTTGGTGCATATTTTCTTCAATAAATAAATACCTATGTATATTTAGGAATAAATCATAGTTTTATTGTACGTAAAACACAAACAAATTAACGAAGTTTGAGACTTGTCTTATTGGATACTAGCTAATGCCCGCGACTTCGTCCGCGTAGATTTTACGAAAGATTATATCCCTCGGGAACCGTACATTTTTTTAAGGGTAAAAAGTAGCCTATCTTTTATTCCATCGCTGTGCCAAATTTCATCCAAATCCGTTTGGTAGTTTTTGTGTGATGCGCGTTTGTACGCGCATCACACAAAACATACATACAGACAGACAAACATTCTAAAAACAATAGTTTTGGCTTCTACAGGGCCTATAAAGAATTCTTATATATTATTTTATTCTTAAATATCTCCCATGTACAGACATAGCTCAGTTACAATTTTATTATATGTATGTATAGATGAAAAAATAAATAAACTTTGTCTGTGATGTAAGAAAATATTTGTCATAGTAGAAAACATTATAACCTTCACATTACATAAAATGCAGCCTGGGCATTGTTTCTCGGGTTAACGGTTACCAATGATATCCTTCTACTTACGGTTTCGAAACTAAAATTATCAAAGTAAATGTCAACATACATAAAGAATAGCTTTAGAGTTTTGATTAAAATTACTAAAGATTCATGCTATAGGATTAAATATTTCTTTCTAAGAAACATTTGAGAATAAGGAAGAATAAGGCTGCTAATACAACTGTAAAAGCATAAAAATAAAATAAAAATCATAATAAGTTGGAGGCGCCGGGTATCGATCCCGGTACCTCTCGCATGCTAAGCGAGCGCTCTACCATCTGAGCTACGCCCCCAGTGACAGAAGGGCCGAAATTTAAGTTCAATTATTTTTCGTTAACATGAATATGATTTCACAAAAACATTATTAATAAGAAACCCGAAGTTTTCTTATATTATTCTCTCGTATTCTATTGTACAAGATAGTATTATATAATGCATCGTATTAATAGATATTAATTTTTTAACCCTAGTTTGCCTCGTTTTGTGTCAAAAATATTACCTACAATTATATTGTTATTATTTTATTTTCTTATATTTTATCTTTCATAAGCACAAACTATTCTTATGGAATAATTATTTTGTTGAAAATTGAGATAAAAATCCGAAATAAAATAAATCCAACACTTCAGCTTCATGAATGAATAACAGCATAACATAATAAATAGGAACGTACTGACGTCATCGCTGTTATAAAACTGAGAGAATGTGAACGTTGCACGTTTTTGTAGCGAGCGTGGTCGCGTGCCAGCGCCGCTGTTTCAAGGTGATACTCCTGCGACGCAGCTCACAAACGTTAAATATACAACACAATAAACAGATAGTTATAACTTTTGGATATTGATACTTTTTTAAACAAAAAAAAAACTTGCTTAAATTAAGACGTGTGTCAACTTAGATTCTAATCAGGTATACATAACTGTTGCTATTGCTATGCTCTGCTATTTGTAGTTATCTTTCAGGTTATGGGCACCTCCACTGCGCACCTCACATCACTCGCAAAAAGCGCAGCATTATTTTTTCTTTTTAATATGTCAGTTAGTCTGTTTAGTAAGACTGATTAAAACAGATCTAAAAGAATATTTAAAATACCACAGTTTAATATGTTAAATCCCAGGTGAGATATATTTTTTAAAGTGTACAATAAAATATGTTAAACATATGTCAATAACTTTTTACATTAAAGTAATTTTAATTATGCCTAATTTTTTTTATATTATTGGGATTCTATTGGCCTACAGTGGGTGACGCAACATAAACATCTATTTAAAAAAGTGAACACACAGCAATCAATTCGCAAATCTAATTCATTATCATTAGTTTGCACCCAGCACGTCAATATTGTAAGACCACCTATTCGTCATTTTACGTGTAGTACGCCTTAAAAACAAAACGAATGAAAGTCGGCTATTTGTCTAATCACTCCATATTTTGTGCACTGAATTCGCCGGTATGTTTACATTACATACAATACGCGGACGAGACCTTGTAATGAACAGCCACTGCTAAACACGATTTCGTGTTTCTACTACGGATAACAAGATTTGCGGCTAAAACAATGGACGTGCAAGGTCGTTATTAGAGTCAGACTTCACCGACATTGTAACCAAAGATGTCTTGGGCAGGTTTTTTTAGCAGTTTAATTATATTAGTGTCTAGCAAATGCAGCGGATAATTGACGAAAATGGGTACTTTGTCGAGCATTGGCGACAATAGGCTTTTTTAAATCTATATAAATAAAAATGAATCAGTTAAATATATTTATCCTTTTTTACGAAGTTCGCCGGAGCAGATAGTAAATACTGAAAATACGTAGATACAATTCTAAAACTTTATTTTTAAACATTAGATTTTAACGTGTTATAAGATTGTATAAATAATAAGTTAGTTCAAAAGGCTAAGACAGTAATTTCAAGGGAAATTTCAATTCAAGGAAATGGCATATGAAATAAGTAAGAACCACTTCCTGTTTAGAAATTTCATGCGAACAAAGTTGTTTAAATTTTTGTGTTCATATTTATTACAAACCTTATTCATTTATGAATGTTTTAAATTAGCTGGTGTCATATAAAAACTAGATTCTACACGTGGCTTGGCTCGCGTGAAATTTGGTCTGTAGCCTTTATACACCTTTGTCATCCTATGTTATTCTGGTGTATAACCTATCTTACTATAATGTTTCATCCTAGGGAAAGAGTAACAAATGTACATACATCCTCACATACTTTCGCATTTATAATTATGTATAAGTAAGATACATACAGACAGTAAAAGTAATGCATACCTTTGCATATTACCCCTAATTGACTCATTAACATTATTCCGAGCATTGCCTTTTGTTGAATATTTTTCAAAAATTGTCTTTCTTTGTAGCCCTTAGGCGCTGTGCCAAATGATGCCCTAATTGTATTCTTAGAACTGTCTCCTCAGAGGTAAGCGACACATATTAAATATGTCACTTTGTTAAGGAAGGATGCGATCAGTAATGAAGTAAAATAGTACATCGAGCGTGGGTTTATAAGGGTCATTTTCAAAACAAAATCTTTTAAGCCCATTGTTACCATTGCTTTCTCAATATTCCATACCAATATCACAAATGTGAAAATGAGTTTGTTTGTCCATCTGTCGCTTCAAAACAGAGCACTGGATTAGTGCGACATTTTTATGTGGAGATTTTAAGGGCTGGCGAGTGACAGGATACTTTTTCTCTTTGTCTCTTTCTGTTCCCCCACTCCTCCATCCATTAACAATTATATGCAAAATCTCACATAATATTCGATCTTTGTATCCCTGTAGATGTAACCATTATACACATAATAAGGCATATAGCATTAGACTGGAAATCGCCTTCGACAAGACACCTAGCAAAAAATATTCTTCAGGTAAACTACTTTTAAAATTAAATCAATACATTCAAAAATTCAACATTTTAATATCAACAACTGGTAAGATATACATTTACTTTAACAATAAAAAAAGTATAGTAAAAAAATTTATCAAAAAAAAATTATTTTGATAACGGACGCCATCAATACCGTACAAACAGAGCACTGTATGACAAATTACGGACACGTCAAATTATCAAAATAATCCTGCATCAAACCACTTTATAAAATAACTCATATTCTACAATAACTTATACTTGAACAATCGTAAAAAGTATGTTCTATAGATGGCATAACTAACAATATATTACATAAATTATTTGTTGAAAAGAGAATTAAAGATTTAACTTACAATTATCCGTTATGACGTTTTAAAAAAATATTGGTATCGTATTAAAAAATAAACTGTGCATTTACAGACAAAACATTTGCATTGAAGAATAGCAAAATTTAAACCTATTAGAAATTATACGTGAAAGTATAAGAAGAATTTTATCTTTCTAAAGTGGAATGAAATTGGAATTGGTTTAATAATAACATAAGTATATATTATTATATTATAGTTTTTCACTTGGCGGAATGAAGTGGAACGTATTTACCACTTGCCAAAGAAAATTGAATCATCCGTTAAGAAGCAGTCATCCGTCGACCCGAGCGTAGCCAATCGGTTCGTAATCGCATGCATTTTAGGATCTTAGGCGACACCTTTGGTGTGATTCTCACTTTAATTTGAACTTTTCTCGTAAACACCGTATATATTGTATTCAATAATTTAGAATATCAATTTTGATATATTTAATTAGCCATTTGTATCATAAAACCAAAATTCAAATAAAATAGCTCGATACAAATTAAACATTCTTTTCGTGATTCGTACAAAAAATTCAAAGATAATGCTTATTACAGTACAAAATTTAGTTACACTGAATACTGTTTCAGCTACACTGATTTTTTTTTCAGTACAAAATTCAGTTACACTGGATTATAAATCTAACATAACTGTCTTTTTCCTGATAGTATAGAACAATATATTTAGCTTTCGGTTGCGCGTCTTACCAATTTCAATTATATAGCAGTACAGTCTGAAGGTGTTGCCTTAACTAAATTTTGTCTAGTAAAATGTATAATGCGCCAACTCCACCCGCCGCTCGTTTTAAGTCGAACATTAACTATCAGTTTGCAGACGCACTATAACGGCGCCCTTGCCGACGGGGTCTCCTTGTTTGACCGCGGCTACTTCTGTCACCACGCCGTCTCTAGGACTCCGTACCACGTACTCCATTTTCATGGCAATCACCACGAACAAGGGCTGGCCTTTCACCACCTGAAATATTGCAGGTGGTATAAATAAGACATCTGTTATAATAGATATGAAAAAATATCATTTTGATGGATATTACTGAAATTTGACAATGCAAATATGCAAGTCACTAAGGACCGGTTTCACAGTTTACAGATAAAGATTCAGATAATTCATTCAAGTTACTCAAATTTTCGCGACTCTTGGCTTTGTCTACCCCCTAATCTGTATATCATTATCTGTATCTATAGTAATATTATAAATGGGAAAGTGTGTTTGTTTGTTCGTTTTTCACGTCAAAACGGAGCAGAGATTTTTTATGTGGAGTTGAAGGGGTGGAAAGTGAAACTTTTTCTCTCTTTCTATTCCCCCACTTTTCTATTGACAATTATTATATACATTATAATGCAAGTAGTACTCCATTACCCCCAGCCCAAATTTGACGCGAGTAAAGCCGTGGACAAAAACTAGTCTGTATATAAGTGGTGACCTGATCTCCGGCGCTGACAAGCAGCCTCTCCATGACGCCGGGCGTTGGTGAGCTGGCGGTGTCGGCCGCTGCGCCCGCCTCTGAACTCAGCGACTGGTACTTTGGCCGTGGAATTTTGATCACTGTCTGGCGCTCCTGAGAAATTATTTATTGAAAATAGCTTGATTTGTAGTAGGTGAAATAATAATGGTTAAAAGACAAGAACTTCTAATTTTTTTCTGTGGGATATAGTTCTCTCTACTGTGACATAATATACTTAAAAAAAAATTGATTCTAATATATCGCTAGTTATGGTGGTTGGTCGCAATTATCACATGAAAAACAGGTAAGATAAGCAAACATTATCTAATAACTCATGAAAAATTTACATACTCGCAGACGAATACGAAATCTATTTTTATTTCTCCATATTCTAAGCGTCTGACTACGGCCCGTGAAAATCCAGAGACAACATAATACGGTTAATCATTACCTCGTCATAAACATGAACTTCGTCGTCATGAGTCAATAAGCCGACGTCGGCGCGGTGGTCAACGATCAGTGTGGACAATCTCAACCCGCGATTTGTGTTACGAATGGCCGCCTCGACTCGCCGCCACTCACCATCGTTCACTTGTACGTTGTATGTGTTCGGTTGTCTGTCGTACTCTATTGTTACTTTCACATCTGTAAAAAAGATCATTTTAAGGATTAAAGAGTGTCCGCCCGTCCGTCTGTGTTTCAGTCAGGCTGCATGTCATGAAACGTAATAGATAGACAGTTGAAATTTTCAGACAATGTGTTGCTAATATAACAACGATTACCAAAACTAAAATAAATAACCTACATAACAAACGTGTCTTTTTACGGGTTTTATGAATGATGGAACCTTACAATCGCAACTCCAACTCGCACTTTACCGGTTTCTACTTTTGGTTTTGTTTTTTAGATACATGGAAAAATAAATTCGTAACAATACAATATATGGTTACTAAATAAAGCCACTTACTGTCTTCATCTGACTTTAAAGTTATGGTCTTTTTAAGTTGATAGTTGGGTCTCCACGCAGCCGCTTCTACTGATATCCCTTTCCAAGTGTCATTAGTAGAATTAGTTATTTGAGAATTTAAAACCTGGAAACAAACAAATAAATAAAAATATGTATATTTTAAAAATACTAATAATCACGTTTGTTGTATAGGAGCTCCCCTTAATTTTATTACTTGTTGTTATAGTGACAGCAGAAATCAATCTAAAAATTTCAGTTATCACGTATATGAGACAGACAGACGGACACACAAACGTTTTTGCTAATTTTACGGAACTAATGTGCTGCAAGCTAATAGTGATGTGACGTTACTCCCTTCTAAAGGCGCACTCACATAGCCCAGAGCAGCTTGTATGAGGGGTTGCTCAGTCACAGTCGCGTCCGTCGTCAGGAACAGGTCTGCTTCGTGATGCAGGAAGAAGGGGATGTGACGTCGCTCGTTTTTAAAGAAAGTATACAAACTCACAAAGCCGAGAGCAGCTTGTATGAGGCGTTTTTCAGTCACAGCCGCGTCAGTCGACGGGAACAGTTCCGCTTCGTGCTGCGGTATAAAGGCGGTGTGTACGTCCCCTGCTACGAAAGCTGACGCGCCAGCGAGACGCAGCAAGAAATTCACGTTTGTTTCCAATCCTGCCACCTGAAAATTGATTTATCTAATTAGATCTATCTATACATATATAAAAGGAAAATCATTCACTCATCACGAAATCTCAGAAACTACAAGTGCTAGAGGTATTAAATTCTGCATGAGGATTCCTTTTAGGACGTAGGTGCTTGTTAAGAAAGGATTATGCAAAATTCCAACGGGGTCGGAAACGACCCCGACACGAGCGTAGCCGCAAAAAAAAAAATAATTATACAAAATAAATCGAATTACACCGATTGAGTTTACCCCAAAGTACGACAGAGAATCAGGTTGTAGGATACTAACTCAACATATTTTATAATGAATACGTTACACATATATACACAACAAGACGGGAGAATGTAAGGTTGGCAACCAACATTTTGTGTTCGACAGCGAGTGAGATTTTTATCATGTGACAGATCAGTGGAATTTTGGCGCCCACCGGCGTTTTCGTTGTAGATAAAACTGAATAAATTATAATGCGAGTCGCTGAGTTTTATTACAACCTAGGCCCATCAGCAAAATATCATCATTCTCAGGACATATATGTATACATACTTGTTTCACTTTGACAGGAGACTACAGTCCAAGCGATACAATATAAGGTTAACTCATTATAAGATAGCACTAGACATTTTACCTGATATTCTGACAACTTAGCCCTGGTTTTAGCTAGAGCCTCGTGACGATCCTTCCCCCACACAACCAGCTTGGCGATCATGGGATCGTAGTGCACTGACACTTCTTGTCCTTCTCGCACACCTGTTTCAATCTTAAACAATATATTTGCTTTTGTATAATTTACTACTATGAACATACACAGAACATACGTATGTATTTACACTGAACAATTTTGCCAGAGTTGTGTTTTCCTTGAGAATAATATAACTGTTTAAATAATTCTAGCTTTAATTTTATTGTTTAAACTAGCGACTACCCGAAACTAGCGATCGACTGTGGTTTCACCACGACTGTTCTTATAATAAGTAGCCTATAGCCTTCCTCGTTTAATGGACCATCTAACATTGTAATAATTTTTCAAATCAGACTAGTAGTCCTTTTAATTGATCTTCAACATTGCTTCGAAACCTGTGTAACCTAATCCCACAATATCCTTTTATGGGATACAATTTTGCTACTTATAAACTTTATAGCAACAGATAGCAAGTATTTTAGTACTATTTGAACATATTCTTAAAGTAAAATAATAATAAAAAAAAATAATTATAAATATATAGAGACAAATCACACAAACTAAAAATAAGATGGTATCTTACTCGAACATTTTCCTCTGGCGTAGGCTGTCGCAGTCTGTGTAATGTGCCAGCTCTTGGGAGGAATCCCGCGCCAGGTTCCTCTGCGTATATACGGCATTCCACGGCGTGACCACGGCGGACGATATCCTGTTGCGTCATGGGCAAAGGCTCGCCAGCTGCCACACGAAGTTGCCATTCTACCAGGTCAGTCCCTGTAGTAAAAAAGGAAAGAAAATTTGTAATTCATTTCAGTTATATTTAGTTGCCGAGTTTATTATTTATCTACAAAAAATCGTTTACGTATTATATTTAGAGCAAAATTATATTTTTTTGCTATCATAGACTTTAAAACGATTGTAATTTATTTTATTTTTATACTAGCTGTTACCCGCGACTTCGTCCGCGTTAACCTAGGTTATCTCGCGGTACCGGTACTGTCACAGAATGCTTACGAAAAATTCACAGTTCCCCCGTAGGTTATAGCGTGATAATATATAGTACCCATACAAAGAACTGAAA
>JADGIL010010345.1:0-23930 GCA_020352625.1 Cactoblastis cactorum | reverse complement strand
CCATTCGTCCAGACGGAATTGGTGGAACTTTAGTCTGCGACGAGTAGTACGGTGTAGGAATTCTACAGAATTCTCTCTAAATATAATTTAAACTTAATAAAATTGTAGATTTGTCAGTTATCTCGAATGTGTACTTTGTACATTGTAATGACTATGTACTTTCTTGTGCTATCTATGAATTTTAACCAAAAAATCAACAAAATTGTAAATATTATTTATACCTTAAAAGTGTGGAAAATGAAAGTAGCCTCCATGTGACAGGAATAACCGTGGACAATTTCGCCAAAGTTTCTGGTCGATATGAGAATCACAGGATAGAGAACTATGGCGTACATGAGGAAAATCTTACATTATTATCGAGACAATTCAAATAGTATATTTATGTATCAAGCTGCAGACTACCAGCATTTCGGAACGACCACAATATACAAAAACACCAAAATGTATACCAGCCATTAATATCAAGATACACAAAACTGAGATAATTTGGACGGCAAGCAACAAAGAGGCCTTAAAGACCGAAATATTCATCCACCGGATACGGGGGTGACATGATAAAAATCCTTTTGGAGTGTTAATGCCGTGACAAATGTAGAATGCATGCGGCGGTGGGCAGGAGCCCCGCTGAGCGCTGACTGAGGACCTGCTTATGCTGAATGTGACCTCTTGGACAGCGCTAGAATTTACACTGGTTTCCACTAAACCACATACTTATATTTTTCTCTTAGTCAATCTTTACTAGGTTTTTCTCTAGTGTGTGCACTGGGAATGTACGACGTGCCGTGTTCTTGGACCAATTAAATTCCGTACGTAAAGTATTGACATTACTTTTTGTCTGACATTCACAATCCAAATAATTCGTTCTTATATTTAAAAAAATATGTAGGAGTTTAACATTTATGTATAACAGTTCTATTTCGAGGTAGTTCAAGGTTACATACTCGTAAGTTTACAACGTTTAGATAAGTAATTTAAAAGATCAATATCTGTTCTGATTTTATGAATGAAAGGTTTGAATAAATAATATAATCATAAAGAAAAGTGTAGTAAAAGTAAAGTAAAGAACAAAGTAAAAAACATTACCTCTTTATAAAGTGGTGATATTGAGATCTTAAAATTTTGATTCTTTAAGGGTAACATAAAAAATCAAAATTTTAAGAAACCCTGATACACGTATTTGATTATTTTTATTAAAGAGCATTCGTGCCAAATTTTAATTCGATCGGTAACGGATTTTTTTCCATATAAACTTTGACACCCCTTTTCACCCCTTCAGGAGTTTTAAATTGTAAAATCCTTTCTTATCTGAGCACTACGTGATAACATAATATTGCTGTCCTTTAAATTTTATAGCTTCTATGTTTTGGGCTGGGCGTTGATGAGTCAGTCATCCTTGTTCTTTTATATGTATATATAGATAGTATCGTTGAGTTACGAGCAGTATCCTATAACACAAGTCTCGACCTTACAATGGGGCTAACTTAATCAATATGATGTATCCCTATATGGATATTTATTTTAATCATAATATAGCATTGAGTGGATAGTGACCCTATACGAATCTCCGAGCCCTGGCTGCGGCCGCGGCGTCGGTCTGTCTGTCGAACTTCCACCGAGTGCTCAACTCGAGCGGGTCAATGCTCCGTATTTTTGTGAACTCAAACATTGTAGATCATAATCATCAAATTCTGATTTTTAGTTACAAGGTAGTAACTCATTTATACAAATATGATATATTTACAAATTTTTTAAATCGAATTGCGCTCTGAGCTTGTTTGTCTATCACCGGCCTTAATATTAAAACTAGAAAGTTATATTTTGTAACAATAAAACAACATTACAGATTAGTACGAAAATATACTTTTTTCTTAATTTTATTGTAAAGTGGAGGTATCCAATACGTGTAAATGTATATACAATAAAATAAATCCTCATTTAATTTAAAACTCTGTTTTAGATCTCTACAACTACCAATCTATTTTAAATATGAAATAGAATACAACACGCTATTTTTTAAAGAAAAAAACACAGTAGCAGGAAATATGTGTAGAGCATATACTAAAAGCGTCAGTATTCAGCCTTTGAAAGGCGCTTTAAATAATACCTTTTCAAGCTTAATATCTAAAGCCCTTACCAGAAAGACTTGTGTTTTATTTATACTTTTATGAAGTGAGCCGGATTAACTTTTAGCAGACAAGGACACATCGCTGCCGGGCCGCGGCGCAGCGCGGTGGCAGATAGCCCTCGCGATAGCACTCAAGTGCTTGTGATGGCATATTTAAACATATAAAATCATAATCATTGTTTTGCAACGTTTCATATTTGCCAGTCATTTAAATTTTTATTAATTTTATACATGTTTTCACTAAATTTCGACATACATCTGACATTATTTGAGAAAATTGAAAAACAGTATTAAAATACTGACGTGTACATAAATTTTTTTCTCGAGTTCTTAATCATTCGAAACATACATATATAGTAGATACTTAGTCGTATAGACAATAATTGTGTCTCATGTACAAATGAAGACCACTGGACGAGCAATGGTGATAAAGTAAATTGGTAATATGTCCTCCCGAACAAGAAATCGATGAAAAACATCAACCATATAATTAAAACGATTTGTAAATTTCGAGTAGCGCAGGTTCCATGCGGTCGAGCGGCCCAGCAGGAGAGGAATAAATCTTTTTGCACGAAAATACAAAATATGCTAACGTCGCCGCTGACACCGACTCCCGAATTCAATTTCAGAATTCACTTTCAAATTTCAACTTTATTCTTAATTAATTAGAGTTATAAACATGGTTTTTCGTGAATATTGCGTCGTGAACAGTGGACCAATGTTTTTATCTTTAATCGGATTTTACGCCTTAATTTGATTTGTGTCAGACTTGTATTTTGATTAATAAGCAGATGACCGCGACGACAATTTTTTAAACTCTTTGCGATCCAATTCCACTGTTCATTTACTGTCATTTTGATTATTTATAATTTGGAAGTTAAAAATAAAGCAGTTAGCTTTATTTTTAGTTATTCATGTTATGATGATATTTTGGTAAATAGTTTTAACAATGAACGTTCTAATAATAAATTAATGGAGTAATGAATTAACTTTTTTGCATTAAACTAAATGTGTTTTTTGAAAATATAGGAATCAATTTCAGTCAAAAAATTAAACTAGTTAGAGGTTAAATTCTACCTAGTTGGTACGTCGTATTTTGATCAAAAATATTAAAATTCCTTTTAAATGGATGTACGTTTTGGACAGCTGTACTGTCACACGGGCTCGCTGGGTCGACTTATGACTGGCGTAGGTACATGTAGCTATTTGGCATTTGTCTGGCGACTGGAGAATGTTAATTGAAGCGATGCTATCTCGTAACGAGACATTGTGTCGCGAGGTGGCGCATTATCGCCTGTGTGAACGCAGCCTTAGAGCCACTTATCTTAGGCTTTATAATTTTTCACTGTCCACTATCTTAGAGGAAATTAAATCACAAACACTTTCGAAAGATACCATCGCCCGGCACTGAAGTAGACGTAAAAAAATTAACATAACCATAGGTAGTGATATAACTCACACTGATTGACCTAGTACTGAAGAGACTGTCCTCGTGTTGTGGATTATTTACATAAGAGTATAGCCATTCTTATTTACTGAGATGTATTTATCTCTCAACTGACAATATCTTGGACCTAGCTCAGTCAGGAGTAGCTACTTTGCCAACATGTCAACGGGTGCTGAAATCTAAGTTACCGGATTACCGTAGCGACGGTCTTGTTGATGGTAGAGGTATTCCGAAATAGAGACAAGTTGCACATCGCTTAGAGGATTCCCAAAATCATCGATTCATTTTTACGATCTTATGAAAATACAAGCAGCTGTTTGAGTCTGCAGGAACACATATGTATGTATTAAATGATAGCGGGATGTACGTACGTTTAGGTGTGTGGTGTAGCATGCAGTTGTAGTGGTGTCTGTGACCACCTAATAAGAAAATTTACTGGATCTCACACTTGTGTTTTTATCAAACCTGCTTCCCGGAATTAATTATCATAAACGATATATAGGAATCTCTAAAGAGGCTTACGTTTTTTCTCAGAAGAAACAGACAACTCATGACTTTTTATGTTACATATTAACTATATAAACTCACAGATTGAGCGTAAAATGGATGGAAACGTTGGAAAAGGTAGGTATAAATAAAAGTCATTTTTAGAAAAGATCAGGTCAGAAGTACCCTTAACCGACGTGTATGAAAAGATTGATGAATGTGGAGGAAGCGAAGAAAGTATGTCAGGACCGCAGTAAGTGGAAGAATGTAGGTAGTTTCTGCCTACTCCCTTATGGGAAAAAGCCGTGATCATATGTAAATAGATTGAGCGTTGTAGAAAAAACACATAAAAAGATCTCTATTGAGTACTTGAATATACATACTTAGATATCTTAAATTCCGAGCTCCGCATTCCGGAAAACTATTCATACACTTGTCCGTGGCGCGCTGATTGGGACACGAACACCGTCGTATATTGCGAGGATGATTGTTGTTTGGCTGCTTAATTAAAATCAGTTTATAGTGCTGTAAATGTGCCCGTGTTGTCACAGAGTTAGGAACGGACCGATATTCCTTTTATATTAAAGTTTTTAATTTAACAGAATTTATCTACGATATATCTACTAAATTGATTTTAAATAAATAGTGTTTATCTCAACTGTACCTACTGTTGTTTACTGTTATGTCCCTCCGTCTGAGAATTCATAAGCAATATTAATGTTATCAAAACTTAAACTATCCAATTAAAATTTCTGTCACAAAGCCAAAAAGCACAACCTAACCAAATTGAATTATACATAAATAAAATTTTTATTTTTATATCAATTTATTATATGGATAATCTGTTCATTTAATTTATTTCTTTGTCTACCTAATTGCACGCTAATTGCACGCTGTCAGCTGCGGCCAGTTGTGGACGTTATTGAGTCTTCAGCGGCCCGACAGTAGCCGTCATTAGGATCCTCCGCGAACACTCGCATTATTGCTTGCTATATATCATTGTCCGGCTGTCCGTCCGTCCACTGAGCGTTTTATTGGCCCACAGTAGCCGCCTATAAACCTGTGTGAAACATTTGTTATTCCACTGTAGCTTTATGTAATACCTCAATTTTATTGTTGGAATTGAAAAGTTGTTGTCGTATTTTTTATGTCGTTCGAAGAATGAGGATAATCACGTGTTTTACTGTATCGCTTGTAATATAATTAAACTTCCGACTGTAATAACAACATATATTTATTAACACATACATAGTTATCACTCATTAACCAAGTTATCTTAAATTATCAATTTTATCAGTATCAATTATCAGTAAATCTCATTAACTAAATATTATATATTCAACTTATAAATAATGTTTATTATTATAATTAATTTTCACACCTTGAATTCTAAACTCACTTTCATCATTAATTACTGCACATACATTGAAAAACATGGAAACCTTAATAGAGCTTCACTTTTGTTAGTTAGTAAGTAATAAATATATTAACCAACTAAGAGTAAGTTCATTTGATCGTCTGTAGGTATGTAGAGGATGCTCTTTGTTAAGAGCACTTTTCAATTCGCCTCTTTATTTAGTTACGCATATTCCCAGTTGCACCTCCAGCAGTCACGCTTCAGAGCCCGGGATTCGGGACGCTACATAGCTGTTCCCAGTGGGATTCCAAACCACGACCTCCCGATCACAAGGCACAGGCCTTGACCATTGAACCGTGGAGGCAGTAGTTTATCAATAAATACCTGTCATTAAATCTGCTGCGGATACGGTTCATAAATTAGGCACGAAATTCGCCACCATATAAATGAGCTTGTTGTTGTAAAGTGACTCTTTATAGGTACAGAGATACAGTATCGTTATTTTTTTATTTATTTACTACTTTTACAACTATTCTCTCTATTCTTTTTTATCCTATTTTATTTTTATTTATTAATATTCGCTACATTATAGGATTAAATTATAATACTATTCTAACAAAAATTTGTGACCAATTCCCTCACCATCCCATCCTTCCAATATTGAAAAGATCTAAGAATTCCCCATAAAATGCGGAAGACTAAAATATATTCACGTGGGAGACGTGTAGAAAAAGTACTTAATACTCAAAAAACGTCTTCAAGATTTTATTTTACTACATTGTTGATAGGATTAAAGTGTATACTATATAATACAACAGTCTTTTTTAAGTGTGGTAAGTTATAGATAACACTGGTTATTTTAACGACGTTAAAAAAATAATTTTTGTATCTCATGACCATGTAATGACCACCACCCAGACCGGAAAATAATGATAATTAGAATTAAAAGTATAAGTAAGGATAATTAAAAAATTCGAATGAGAAAGAATATTAAAAATATAAGATTTATATCTATACCCTCGATGTGCAAAGACGGTACCAAGGTCGTCCTGCGGTTTGCTTTAAAAAAAATCGAATTACTGGACGGAGTGAAAAGGGTTGTCATTTTAATTGGTTACCTGGGGCCGGCGATAAATTATCTAAAATTCCTAAACTTTGCGTAATTTTAAAGCTTTTGGATTATTTTAGAATTTTATTTTTGCTTAGTGTGAAAAAGTAGAATAATATCATTAAAATGTCAGCCCGCCTGTTTGTCTCGGATAACGATGGAAATGTCTAATAACTATATAACCTAGAACTCACATATTGACAGTGTAGTTGCGGTAATGTCGCCTGGTAGGTTATTACCTAATTTTCCTTATACCTTTTGCTTATTTTATACCATACAGCCGACTTTTATGCAATTTTTACTGTGATTTAAACAATTTATTCCCGAAGGATTTTACAAACAAAACATTTGTGATGGAGTAGAAGATGAAATCTCAATATTAATTATTTTATTTGTAAGAGCGAACAAGTATATGAACCATGGAGATCGTAGAAAATTGATCTATTAAATTTAATTTGTGGACAAAATATTTAGAACTTAAATTAGATAAAATACCGAAGAAATTTGGGTACCTACAGCCGCAGAGCCGTGAGATCAACTAGACATATTCACGTAAATACTATCTGAATGAAAATCAACAATGATAAATGTTGTACAATATTCTATCTTGATACGAGACAAAATGACGCACTCATTATGATGACGAATCGCCCGTTTGCTCTGAAACAAAACTTGAACAACAAGAACACGCCTGTGCAGGTAAAACAAAGTGTACTAAATCAATCACGCAACACCAGGACGAGCACTCCGAAACTGATGTATGACTGTCAAAATGAAGTCTGTTTGTCAAATATTATAATGGTTCCGCATCATGTGTTTGCAGAACCAAACTTTATACTTGTAATAAAATATACATAATACCTATCATATCAATTTAACTAATGGTAAAAAAAAAACCTAAAAGGATAGTATAGAAGTAATTGGAGAGAGTAGTTTCCGGATAGGGAAGTATATCCATTATACTATAGCGGTATAAATTAACTAAATTAGCATTAAATAATTTTGTAAAAGCAAAGTTGTTGATTACCATATTTGCTGTTATTTGCAGTAAATTGTGTTCAGTCTCCAGTTTAGTTCCTCTAGGTCATCTTTATTTTGTCTCAGTACATTATTAGGTTATCGTACATTGAATCGTTTCAAAGAACTTTTTGACGATATTATCCACCATAACGATAAAATAAACGAATGTCATTTGTCAAATGCTTTATCAGGTCCAGTCCTAAGGATCTCTGAACTGACAAAGAGTCGGCCGCGCGATCTTTTGTCAACATCAGAACCCGGTATCAGACGATCTTAAAAGCGCCCGATCAGAACAATAAATGATACTTAAATGTTATTCTATATCAACGCTATCTTGGTTCTGTGCTAGGGACACGAAGTGTTCTATTCGTGTTTTAATATTCTGAGAAGTATCTGCCTAAATATCTTCATAGTAATTTTGACATTAAGTAGAGTAATTTCGAAACTTCTTAAATTTTAAAGCAAAGGGCTTCAGCAGAATCCATACGACACAACAGACTAACTTAAAAAGAAAACGGAAGTTTGTGATAATAAACCGTCGACCTCTTGACATTTCAACGACAGACAAACAGACGCAAGAATGATTTAATTAAGCTTCTGTTAATTTCGTCTGGGTACAGAATCCTAAAAAATTATAAAAGATTTTAAATTTTGTCATTCAACATGGAGGAAGATAATTATTATCATTATTCGGACTTTAATCGATTGCAACAAATCGGCCTACTTCGGCACAAAAGCTTACGCGCCGAGGTGCCACAAAAGCCTCGTGCGATTGTTTTCACAATAATTCGATTGTCATTGAGTTATATCGATTTCATATCTCACGATTATTCGAATCTGTTTTCTCAGCCGACGCGGCTGCGTTGGATCATTCTATAGATTTTGTTATTGTGTCAAATTTATCACCGATCGGAAATACCAAAGTTCTTACCGATATGATGGAAAGGTTTTCGCGCACATATCGGTCATTGTTTTTCATGTATTAGACATGTGTATGCCTTGTCACCACATGACTGACTGTTTACATTGATGGTCATGATTTACTTATGACATCAGTGAAATTTGGTGTGGGTCTTACATGTTTTGTTTCCTTATGTGTGCATTTGTTATAAAATATAATATCCTTGAGTTAGTAACCTATAAATCGTGAACTTACTTTGGGTTAATTTATTCTTTGATGTACCCCGCCTTACAGCCAGTCTTACTCAGGCGATGATAGAGCTCATTTTTTTTTACTTTAGATTTTATTTTGCCCTCTTAGTATACATGTTTTCCTTGGCCTAATGACGGTTAACAATTTATCTTATCTATACAGCCTAAAATATTCATAGATTGATGTAATTTTTTTCAATATCCATAAATGTCCCTGTGCTCGGCGAAGGTCTCCAATGACTTTCACTTCCCATACCTAGTAGTAACGTATCTTCAATGTCACTTACAATGGCTATCATATACAAGAAAAGAATTATGTCCTATATCGGCATCCATTTATTTAAATGTATACGTGTATTAAAATACAGCGTGTAGGTGTTCTAATATCGACAAACATATAAAGGAAAATCCTATGTCATTACTATTGTTCACTTGAAACTTTTTGAATTGAATAATCTATAAATATACCTATTGTTGCCCTTTATAATCCGTATTCAGAACCGAGGAGGTTTTATATGGCGAAGGTGTTACTAAAGCAACATAGTGCTCTTTGTACCATTTGAACGGTGATCAAGCCACAAAGCTGGTTAAAATGTACTCTGATACACAAACTTAACTCTACACCTCAATCTATCACTACTGTTTCTTGAAATTGAGTCAATAAGGTTTAAATTAAGTAACGTTTTGTTTATCATCTGTATTATTGTCGTAGTCGAATGCCGTTCTCATAGTAATGTTTTTATTCGGCTCTCGGGCATGGACCGATCATAGACCGGCGCGTTAAACTAGTTAGCATTAACTTTTTGAAATAAATGACATGCCTTTTAGTTCATTTAAAATATTGTGGTCCTGTCGTATCTGTATAAGGAAGAAATGGCAAAACTCCTTCTCGGTTATGTATTTTAGAATTAGGAATTATTATATAACTACTACTTAATTTGTAAAGAGTGAACATTTTTCAAGTTATAATTTAGCGTTTATTCAGTTTAGCATAGATTTTAACAGAAGGTCAATTTTATTAGGTAATTAAAAAGATTTTATAAATTGCTATTGTTTTTATAAAGTTTGTGATAATATAAATTGCAATTTATTCTGATAATCACCTTTTATAATAACGCTGTTGTTGAATGTTATATAATAAGTACGTATTATACAACAAATTAGTTTGATTAGTAAATAACGACTGAAATATAATTACGACAAATTGCTCTTGTCATAATATTATATTTTATTTATATATTATCATAATGTACCCTAACAAAAATACTTATAATACAAATATTGACTATACGTTGGAATTAAAGCAGTAACACACTTGACCGATAGAAGTTGAGAGGTTGACTCACTGGCCGTGTTGAGATTAGTTGAAATATACTTCAAAATACACAAATATTTTAATATCAGCCTATTTTCCATAAATTTCCAATAGCTAGTAAGAAAGATATGATAATTTCGTATCGGTGAATGTGTAAATGTGAAAAATATTCAATCATTGATAATTATTTATACTTGTCGATTTGATACGATTGCTTTATTCAGCGCGCGTGAGAATATTTTTGTTACTGTTTTCATGTGTGACTTGTTTGACTAGTCTTGTGAGGCACATTCACGAATAATGTACAACGATAAATTAATATCGTAATGATATAAATGTTAATAAAATACTAAAGTTAAACTATATTTTTTGATCATTACTCGAAATATTACAAGGAATCAAGTTGGTGGGTTGCCCAATAAGTGTATGTAGGCGTCCAACCCAAAACCAAGTCACCTGTCACAAGGCACAGGTGCGAGGCGTGTCCGAGTGTTATCTAAGTAAACATCGCTTTGAATTAACAAAAATAAACTCAGTTAAATCAATACTCCGATCAATACTGCAGCCTATTTTTGTAGAATCAAATTTAATAGATAGACTTTTAAAACTAACTTAGCGAGAAGTAGTGTATAAAATGTCTGAACTTATGTTAGTGGGAGGCAAACGTGATGTTAAGTGATCACCGTCGCCCTTAGACAACTGCAACACTAGCGGGATCACAGAAGCGTTGTCGGCCTATAAAAAAATCCCGTCCTTCCCATTTGGGAAGGTGGGCCTCCGGCTCTCCCACTCACCGGACGGAGCATGGCGGCTGATAGCCGCCAATCAGACGTCGGTCTAGCCGGCCCATTCATGCTGCAGGCTAAAAAAGCATGCAGCGGACTCATACCACTATTGTTGTGTAGGTAATTACTACATCACCTACATATTTGTCAATCAGGCGTTTATTAACTTACGTATCTTCTGTGTATTAATTAATAGTCTATAACAATACAGGAACATTTTTAATAAATATCATTGTTGACTCTAAATCTAAGAACTATTTTTTTGAATTCCGTGCCTCAAAAGTAAAAATGGAACCCCTGTAGGATCATTGTGTTGTTAATTTTATATTTCAGTAAGGCGTGGAGGTATCAAACTGAAATTTAAATTGAATACTATCAGGTCTGCCAGTCCCACTTGTTTCAATATCAACTTTGACCATATCAAATTAACACTAGGTATATAAATTTGCTTTCTATAATCAATCAATTATTTGGTATACATATAGCAAAAAATATCTACGTACGTCAAGATTTTGATGACCGAAGTAGTGAAGGAGTGAGGAATATTTCGAAATTACTTTATAACGACAAATATACGTGTTTATTAGTAGAAACTATTAATGTTGACTATAAAAGCCTTCAGTATTATATACTTTAATATGTATTTTTGTATTTTTTTATGTAAGAGGGAGGCAAACGAGCAGGTGGGTCACGGGATGTTAAGTGATCACCGCTGCCCATAACTGCAACACCCGCGTGGTCACAGAAGCATTGCCGGCCTTTAAATTTCATTCACTTCCAAGTTATCAAATGTTAATTACCTACATCAAATTTCCACCATAAGTATAGAGTAGATAGAGCCTATTGACGTCAAATTCAAATAGCATATCTACACTAATATTATAAGTGTGTTTGTTTGTCAGTCTGTCACATCAAAATGAAACAACGGATTAGTGTGATTTTTATGTGGAGACAGTTGAAGGGCTTGAGAGTGACATAAGCATTTTTATTATATTTGACGCGAGCGTATCCGCGGGCAAAAGCTTGTACGCATACTTATAGCAGTATTTTAATAAATCAATGACGACGAAATCAAGTGATGGTAGTCTTTCTCCGTACAATCTTATGCACGTTAAGAAGCGTGCGCCGGCGGCGGCGTCGCCACGTCTGCCCGGTCAGGAATGCGGCCCGGCGAGGGGCGGGGGCGGGGCGGGGCGGGGCGCGGGGCTGTATAAATGCATTCCTCTTGATGACATCAAATTAATGTACATGTATTTATAGTACATTGTGTAAAAAACATGGCAAATGTAAAGAAAATCACAACTAACTGGGTTAATATTGTTTTAAAAACTTCTGAAAAAATATATATTTTTTTTCCTATAATTTTTATTTATAGATAAACATACACATTTATAGACAAAACATTACCTGTATGCTAGTCATCATTAGAATATTATAAGGTATGTATATCTATTTAAATAATTAGGCTTATAATAGAATAAAAAAAAAAAGGGAGTATTACCTATAGGAGTCGATATCACATTATCCACTAATAATTATTTATTAAATAATCATAATTATACCGCGGATTCTAAAGTTTAAAAATGATTTTATTGTTATTCAAAGATTACAAACGAATACGCGATCGCTACAGCGCGACAAATATCATCGTAATGGGAACAAATATCCGTGGGGTAGTTTATCAGGAACATTTATTATCAGGTCACAATATCTGGGAGTTATGTGCCGACAAACCCGGCTTGTCACAACACGGGACATTAACATCCTGACGCCCACGCTGGCGGTGACTTCCCCATAGCTCTGTTCATTTGACCCTCCTTAAATTTATTTCGTGCAAAGCTGAAACTAAACAGAAAGTAAAGAAATGTATTCAACTGAATTTTAATTTTGGTTAATTTTCACTCTCTTCGAAGGTACCAATATTAGTTGATGGCAATAATGCCAGAAAGTTTATATAGTTAATCGGTATTATTTGTCCTGGTTAAAAATCCTTTCTTTTGGATTTTCTTTCGGAAGAATTTTGAAAAAATCAGGAAGTGCAAAGAGAACAAAGCTCGCAAGCAGATCATAAATATGCATTTACACGCATAATTCGAGGCGACGCGGGGGCATTGAGCACGGAATATGCATTAAATGCATTCACGTAAGCTCCATGTAAGGCTCGCACGAACGACTGAAACATTATCGGCGGATTCCGACTATGAAAATAGACTTTTGATGGATTAAATAATATTTTCAAAAGTTTATAAATAAATCACTATCTCTGTACATAAGATGTACCTCAAGTTAACGTAATCATAAAAATCAATTTTAATATGTTGAAAATTATACCGTTAAGATTTCTAATTAGTAACTCATACTTATTCTGTGATGGCCACCACGGAGGCACTGTGGTCTGTTCAAGCTTGCCGTGCGATCCAGAGGTTTAAATCGTAAAGGAAAGCACATTGGTCAACCGGTATGTATTTCCGTCTAAGTTACGATATTTAAGGCTTCAATCACCGCGCTTGAAACATACGTTAAGCTTTGGCCCCTAATGCCAGCTAACGCTTGTTTTAACCTGTTCCAAAGTTGGTTCTGGTTTACCCTTAAAATACAATGTTCAAACGATAGTCGAACTATGTAAAAACCACAAACTTTACCAAATAACCTATTTTAGTTAGCGGGCCTTAGATTTTGATATGATATCGCGACATGTCCGGATGATGGCAACAAAGTCATTTTGTTTTTTTTTCTCATTGATAGAGTTAGTCCCATATAAGTTCGAAACTTGTGTTATGGGATACTATCTTAACGATACTACATGTATATTTTATTTTATAATAAATACATATTGTATAATAAGACCTAGGCCAATCACAAAAAGATAATTTTTTCTTCATGACCTGACTGGGGATCGAAGCTGGGAGCTTTTAAGTATTGGCCAGATACATTACACCACGGAAGTTGATTGACAAATTGATTGGTCTCAATCTTAAAGAAATTAACGAAATCCAGGCACCGAGCTTTCCGTAGCCACGGAGCAACCGGATAGCGCTCGGATAAGCGATTTGGGGGAATCAACTCAATTCAATTAAATAATAATTTTGTTAATAAACTTTATAATTGTAAAGACTATTACACTACACAGTAAGTAGCAGGCTTTTATGCAATAATTAGCTATACTCTTTGAGCTGTCATACAATAAGTATTCTTACTAACTGTTAATTTTTTTTTAAATACAATTAAGCATAGTCCTTAAATGCGGAAATAATCCTTCAAACTCCTGTGGATCAATGCATAAAGACACGAAGAGGTTCGTTTGCTTTTGTAAGTAAAATGCGATACACGCATTTTATTTACAAAATTAGCTGATGCCTTCCACTTTTTATTTTAATCCAAAAATAGTGTAAACAATTAATCGGTTTGTCCAAGATAACTCTTAAAACCAAGACTACCGATCACTACTGATTATCTCGTATACACAAGAAATACCTACGTTCACCAAAATATATCGAATAACAAAATTATTTATGTGTTACTTGTGTATCTAAGTTATGATTTATATTGCACAAATATTCGTAACTAATTACATTACTTGTATTAGATAACTCGTTGTTGATTTGTTGGTGGTTAAGCTGCGGGCACTACATTTCTCGTGGCCTGACACGCACACGAGTATTTTGTTTCTTTTAGCATCATTACTGCGCATTGTAGTGCAATTTCACGCGTATGGCAACTCCATGGGCAATTGGAAGAGAATTTAGCAGAATTTCAGAAGAATGGCAACACCGTCCAGAGCCTCTTTTGTGGCGACGACACGCAATGACACATTGACCGCGGGTGCCGTGAAGCCAAGAAATTTTTTACACTTTTGTTACACTTTTTTTAAGAAAAATAATCACCGTTAATATGAGATTCTAATTTAAAAGCTTTTGTTACTTTTTAATAATAAATAATCTCTTTGAGACAAAGACCGATTTATGATTTTCTAGTTTAAATAATTGTAAGACACAAAAGGATTTTTTTAAAAGTCTGCTGTAGGCGGTGTTAGTACCCAAAAGTTTCTACCCATTTACTTTGTTCTTGAGTCTACAAGTAGAATTAATTAACCGATCCACGCAAATATGCAATTATATTAATCAAATTATAATTACAATTATATTTTTAACATATTGGTATCCCAACAACCAACATATCCTGGCATACTGTACGAATATTAAAAAGAAATATACCGGATTAACGTTCTAAAGGGGCCATTGCTTTCAAATAATATAACGTGTATTTCTTCCAGCATAATAAGTAAAAATCCAACTACAATAAGGTATAACAAGCACAAATAAAATATTGACTTTGAACCAGGCATCACGGAACAACCAGCTTTCTAAGACCCTCGGTTCTACTCATCCACCACGAGGTAAAGGATCAGGTTACATTATCGAACTTTGACGTCCATTTTATTTACTCTCATCTGAGGTGAGGTTTTTGGTATAATCGAGAGCGGCCGTTTCAAATTGAAAATATGGCAGGCAGAAGCCTGCCATATTTGGGAAAATGGTGTTTTAATATATTAACATTTTAACTAGCTACGCCTAGGATTTCCCACAAGTGGGAATCTCGATATAAAATACAGTATCATTAAATTACATGTTAAATGATTGAGAATGGTATGAAAATAATAAACAAAACATTTTTTGTTTTAAAAAAGTAATAAAAGTACTGTTATATATAATACTGCTGGGCGAATACCGCTGCTAATCGACTTCAGTTTAGAAAATAGTCTTAAAAATCCCAAGTATTTTCGTACTGTATCTCCAAATCTACATCAATATCCCCAAGGAACACATTTTTCTCCCGAGTCCACCACAAAAATAAACATATTTACACCTTCGAATTGAATGTAATATATTCGCCAACAAAGGTTCGCCATCATCTGCATAAAAATACCCGCAAAGCCTGACCTTTCCTCGAGGAGACATTTGCCTACGACCGGGGAATCATTCGCGTTAATGTTTACACTCTCAAAAATATTCATGGAAATAAGGCACCGGTAACTATTGGGATCGTCTACATTTACTTGTAGGATTGATTGATTGAAATCTTATATAATAAATCCGGAAAGTGCAAGTCGCAGTCACGAACGAAGGGTTCTGTACTATCTATATGTGTATTATTACTAGTATTATCTATAAAAATATCAATTACTTCAAGATCCTTAACTGCTGTCTTTATTAGTATCAAGAAAATTGCAAATATAAATCAGGTACTTTGTATGGGAACCCCCTTAAATATTTCTTTTATTTTGTAATTTGGATATGTTTGTAAGAATGTTTATTTCTTAGTTCTCTTGTAAAATTAATAAAAAAATGTAATTAATTGAAAAAATATATATCGAAATAGAAGATGTTGCTTTGAATTTGTAACTATATTTCTAGACTCTATTTCATTACTATAGTTCATATGTTGTAAAATGGTTATTGTTAGAAATGTGATGCGACAAACTCAGTGTCGTTATTTAGTAAAGTCAGTGATTAATATAATTTTTAATTACATTTAAAAAATGTTAATAAAAACAAGTTTCTGCGTCTCCAGCAGCTTACGCTGAACAAATAACATATTTATGTAATAAAATTGCTATATATACGTTTCTAAAGTAATAATAAAACAATTCTGAAACTATTGACATTAGCGGGAGTCCAATGATTTTCAAGTAGATTTTTGATAGATTCAACACTCGCTCGGAGCGGTGTCGCCATTTCTATAATGTTTCCCCTCTTATAAGAACGACCGCTTTGAATAAAAGTAAAATTTTGTTTGCGAAGTTCCCTCTTTTCTATACAACACTAGGAAAGTTATAGATTGTTATTCTGTGAAGGGTTAGCGAATTTAGATTTATGTATTTTGTCCTCTGCTAAAAAGTTTCTATTTTGCGTAAAATCAAGTAAAATTCATTGTAGACGAGTATTACTAGACTACATACTGTTTATCTGAGTGGTATTCCGGTTGCATCCGCAGCAGTAACGCTTCAGAGTCTAGGGCACGCCAACTTAACTAGGAGATTTGGTGAAATTACTTTTCCTTAATACTAAGTAGCAAGTACTAAAGGCACAGGCTATCAAGGGACAATAAAACAAAACTAGACGATATTTATAACCGTATCATTGTCTACACGCACCCATTTAGACGTCACCAAAAAGCATTCCCAGTGCCCTAAATCACAATTTTAATTTATATGAGCAGGTTTAGAACATTACTTATTGTAATTCCGTTGTCTCAACCTTTAGCGGGACATAAACTTTAGAATAACAAAAGACACTTGACTCAAAATCGTCACATACCACACTCGGTGGCCTTTCTTGAAACCAGTTCAGAGATCCTTTGTAACTGCTTAGCTGTACGAGACATTAGCTCGAACTATACTGGTGTTTTGACGTCTTTACGAGATTAAATTTATAAATGTATATTGTTATCACGTAGGCCGAGACGTCGGTACAGACAATAAAATTAATTTTTACGACTGGCAACCCTTCACGTTAATAAATTAAAAAGTTAGCAAGGGATAGGGTTGTGAAACAATAGCACTTCACCCTGTAACCCAGAGATCTAAGTTTTGTCGCCCTTGGCTAATAAAAAGAAGTGTTCTAGGGTTGCAATAGATAAAATTATAATTGGTATAAAAAATAAAACTATAAATAGAACATAAAATTTTCAATAAAAAAGAGAAAAGCAAGGCTAGCGTTCCTGAGCCCACAGTGGATAAAAATGAAGTCACTCGCACAACAGCCACAAGGGAATTTGACCCCCTACCTAACGTATAATCGCGAGCGCGGCGCGCGGCGAGTTGGGCGGCGCGGGCAGCGGCGGACCTCAGTGCACAAGGAACACAGCCGCGTCGCGACGTTCCTAGTACTCGCCCTGAAGATGGCTTTCTGAATAGGCCGAAACGGTCATCGGCGATACCAACTAAAAATTGACGTGAGTAATTCCGTAAAAATATATTATTTTAAAAAGGAGAAATCCTATAAGACTTAATAAGAATGAATAAACTCCGATTAGACACCTCTTTTGGGAGAACGAGCTACAAAACGGAGCTCAACAACGGTCTCCCACTTCAAAAAACTCGTTCTCCTAAATTCCTATATTGACTAAAGGCTGNNAGGCTGCATAGTCGGTTGATTGCGTTAGTCCGGTTGCGATCGGCTGTCTCCCGTCACATCCCAGAGCATGTCACTCCTTTAAAAATCTGTGGCCCTGATTTATTCGGCTAAACCATTTCAGGCTTGGCCTGTACTGTTGGTACCTATGTTCATGTTCATGTTGTTCAAAAAACTTCTTATCATTTCAATATGCTTGATTGTAATTAAAATAAACAAACAGCATGACTATAACGATAAATAACAAAGAACGTCGCAGTATGCAACCCTAGCAAGTAGGGCTGCGCCTGATTGGGTGTGTACACACTACGAGTACCCCAAATTAATTTTTGAGAACAAAATCCATTAGCGAATGATGTTTTTTCAACTTATTGTTTAGGGTTGTGCCATAATTTACGCAAAACTCGATTGACGGTGTTTTTAAACGTTGGGGCGGCAAATGTGTGTTCTATACAAAGAATACCATTCTTCCACTATCATTGCAGATCAATTCTATCCCACTAGATATAAGGATTGTTTTGGCGAAATATATTCGTTCCCATTCACATTTTAAAGTTGGTCGATGCGTGTTTCTTGTCGTGTCTATGATTTATGTGTTTCGATTGTCTATATCGCGATGCGTGTAAAGAGATTGCTATTTGTATTGCTTTCGTACGTAGTTTTTATGAGCGGGTATATTTAATTTCGTATTGTACTGCCGGCTTCATTTATGACTCACAATTTATGGGATCGAAAGGGTATTTTGCTTTTCATTTGTTGTGTTCGATGATCAAGGAATCATTGTGCAGTTTTATGTATCTCTCGACCGCTTTCATTTAATTCTTTATTTATATATTTTTATTTTTAATGAAAGTGTACATATCACTTCTTAGATAATTATATGACGTACAGCTAGTGTCTTTGCACGGCTATACTCACGTTAATTTTTAGTCGGTAACGCCGAAGACCTGAAGATGGCCTTCTGAATAGGTCGAAACGGTCGTCGGCGTTACCAACTAAAAATTAACGTGAGGTATAGCCGTGCCAAGACACTAGTTATGTCTTCTCGCGTGACTTTCAATGATATAATGACGTACAGCTAATAATGGATTGGGCTTTTTAAAGGCCGGCAACGATCGCTTAACATCCCTTGACCCGCCTGCTCGTTTGCCTCCCTCTGACATAAAAAAAAATCCCACCTGCTCGTTTTCCTCCCTCTTACATAAAAAATAGATTTACGAAATATTACTTACTTATTGTGTAAAATCTTAAAAACTTACGCGTGAATCAGTAGAAGTTGCTAGAAATGGAGGCCCCTGCCCAGCGATGGGATGTATTGTGTCTAGAAACCTATTCATTCTCTTTCTTTATTCTTTCGGGAGTAGAAAGTCTCCTCTTTTATAAAAAAAACCGGCCAAATGCGGTGCGACCATTTTCTAAGAAAAAAATCAAGTTCGTTGTATGATGACTATTATTTGATGATTATTATTATTAAATATTTATTTAATTATTAATATTTAAATTTAATTTATAAATACATATTGCATGAATATTTCCAGCGTCTAATTACTGTTGTTAGCATTATAGAACTTAAATTTAAACAAAAAAATCATATTTGTTGTACGGGAGCCCCCTTAAATATTTATTTTATTTTGATTTTTAGTATTTGTTGTTGTATCGGCAAAGAAATACAGCATCTGTGAAATTTTCAACTCTCTAGCTATCACGGTTCATGAGATACAGCCTGGTGACAGACAGACAGACAGCGGAGCCTTAGTAGGGTTCCCGTTTTCCCCTTCGGGTACGGAACCCTAAAAAAGAAAAATCGCTTTGCTTTAATAGATATGGCAAATGACCACCAATAATGGTAATAGTTAAACATTTTAAATTAACTTAAATTTTAAAAAATCACACAGGTTGAGTTAGCCCTAAAGTTCGAGACCTGTGTTCGGGGATATTATCACTCAACGATACTATATTTCATAACAAATACTTATATAGATAAACATCGAAGACCCAGATCAATTAGATAAAGATTATTTTCCATCATGACCTGACCGGGGATCGAACCCAGGATCTGCAATAGCGGTTAGGTACGGAGATCTTCATAAGAAGAATAATAAATTCATTTATTCGTACATATAAAATAGACATTAATAATTATCTCAAATTGTTTATAAATATGTACTTAGTGCTATGTTGAATCTCTGATGTTTTTATTAACAATATTTTACAGAGAATGTTGCAGTTGTCTATGGGCGGCAGTGATCACTTAACATCTCGTGACCCGCCTGCTCGTTTGCCGCCCTCTGACATAAAAAAGAGAAGTTATACTAATAATACTTTTAAAAGTTGGAGCAACACCAGGTTCTAATTAGAAATGAATTGCCGTTTACATTTTGGACACAATATCGGCATTGAATTCGCGAAATACTACATATAACGATCCGCGTATATTTACAAGTTATTAAAAAATAAAACACAAAAGCGTTTACGGGCGATTCGCAAACATCCACCAGCTTTGTTTCCGCCATCAGCTGTGTACATTCGAGCACAATAACCTAATACCATTCTTTATTCATGTCGGATAATCCATTCAATAAACTTTGTGTGCGCACCGATCAAAATAACTATAAAAATACAATAAGCAGCTTATTCGTGTACCCTCGATGTGCGAAAGAGACGGCTGCGAGGGCTGTTTTCAATTTTTCGGGTTTCTGTGATTCATAGTCGGTATCCATAAAGTAAGTATTTTGTGAAAGTTAACGCCAATCTACCTATACTGTTCTTCAAAATCAACAAAAGAAAAAGTCAACGTTTGTCACCTTCTTTGTATCTGTAATCCTATTTATTACCATTTTGTTTTACTTTATTATCCGTAAAGTATAAAAAGAAAACTAAACTCAAAATTTTAAGTGTTATCTGTCTAATCTATACATATAATAAAACAGTAAAAATATTTTGTCTGTACATTTATTATTTTTGACTGAAATGGACAGAGAGACACTTAAAAGAAAAGTATGATCACACTAATCTCCGAAAGTACTGAACCTATTTACTTAAAACTTTCACCAGTTGCTTTGTTTTAACTCAGAAAAGCATTTAAAGTTTGTTTTATCAAAATCGGTTCATGAAAAAAAAGTTATTGTCATTTGAATGAATTCTCAAGCTAATCTCCGAAAGTTCTGAACCGATTTACTAAAACCTTTCACCAATTGCTTTGTTTTAACTCAGAAAAGGATTTAAAGTTTGTTTGATCAAAATCGATTCATTAAAAAATAGTTATCGTCATTTGAATGAACACAAGGCATAATTACTATGGCGCTTTTTCATCTTATCAATTTCTAATATGATTTGAATATTGATTTATTTCTTTATTTCACATTATTATACATTTAATTCGAAATTTACGCGGTCGAAGTCGCGGGCAACAGCTAGTAGGTATGGTATAAGTATACGTATCCTAGCGAACATCAGTAAGCATATTGAAGATAATATGAAATTTTAATAAGAAAAATGTTTACCGTCCGGTTGTAGCCATCGGACGAACGACAGATTTATTAAACTAATGACGCAATCAGCCGCGACCGCAGATAAAAAGCTCGTCTTTGACAACTCCCTGCCGATGCCCTCCACAGCTGCCCTTTATCTCGGCAACCATCTAAATCCTGTACACTTAGCGAAAATATTTATCTTAAATACGATCGAGATGCGCCCTAATCTGTCTTTTGTGTGTCCGTTTGTTTGTTTGTATCAATTCCGAGGGACTTTTTGTGCAATTAACGACGGAGATGTGTGAATGCGAGATACCTATCGGCTATTAAGGATTTGCCCAATTCTTTGGGGTTCTTTTCATGTACGAGGAAACTAGGATATCTGGTTTTCTTGAGAGTAATTGATTATTGTGATAAAGAATGGTGGATTCTGTATCATGGTGAATGGCATTATCGTCGGTAGCAGCTTAATAAATAATACCGGCCGAGTGCGAGTCGGACTCTCGCACGAAACGCTGCATACAAAATAAAGTAACAGGGTCTTCTTTTACCCATTGGATATTTCTCAAAAGTAATAATTTCAAGATTGAAAAGTTTGTGGCTTGATAGTTCTGAAACATAATAAAAACTTGGCAATTAAATAAACGACCAAAATGAGAAAAAAAAACATTCTTGGCGTTTGGCTTCGTGCGATGATATCATTTCCTTTATGCCTAGTTTCATAAAGGGAGAACAACAATTATTAAGTTATGCAATTCTGAAACTTTGGATCCCAACTCGTTGCCACAAACGCTTGCGTAACAGGCCAGGTTTCGTCCTACGTGTAAAAGTGAACAAAACATTACGTCGAATAAAGAATGAATAAGTGTTTTAACACTAAGCGTTACTCAACTGGACAAATAATAATATAACAATGGTTACGAACTTCGTAACATTCTGTTTTGAAAAAGTTTTCTCACCCCTTTTTTAATATTCTCTCAATCCCCAACAACTTTCATGAAACCTTAGATTGTATGATTGTCATGAAAGATCGTCTCGTTACTATCTCCGCCACTGTCAAGATTTCTTTATTTTCCTAAATATCAAATTATTATGTTAATGATACCTTCATATTAGACACTCGGTTAAATAACCTTTAGTGGAACTGGGTAGGACACTTGACGCGTAGGAGAGACGGCAGGTGCAGTAATCCTTTGACCGAATGGTGGCCAAGAACGGGAAAGAGGTGTCGGACCTGGAAATGGGTGGGTGGGTGGAAATCGAAATGGGTGGCTGCCTGCAGCGGTATTTCCGGAACAATACGATATTGGAACCTTCAAGAAAAGAGTATATAAATCCCTTAAAGGCCAGCAACTCTCTTGTGACCCCCCGGGTGTTGCCGGTGTCTATGGGCGGCGGTGATTACTCGTTTGCCTCCCTCTGTTATAAAAAAAATGAGTGGATGACATCACCAAAGTTGTAGACCGAACATGGATGTGAAAATCCGCCACTTCTCCACTTGAGCTTTGGAAGTGGTGGTAAAATTATTTTTAAGTAAATAATTGACGTCAATAATCACAAACAAATTAAAATGAACAAATTGACGATTCAAAAGTGCTATATTCTAGTCTATTTGAATAAAAGTATTTTGACTTTGACTTGACGAGAGCGTACTGGAAGGGAGGTCTGGGCTGTTAATGAATGAATTGTTTCAATAACAATAGAATCTATTAAAATTACCACCATTAACTTTTTCGAGATATGAAAGCTATTATTAAGATTTCATATCTCCAAAAAGTTAATAGTGAATTAATTATATTTGCTAGCCTTCATTATTAGATAAATGCAACGTATCCAATGAATTGCTCAGTTCGGTCTCTGACAACTACTTGACAGTTTGGCAAAAGGATGAATACCCAATTTACTTCTGTGCCAGCGGCGACTAACAAAAGATTAACATCTTCATTCTCAACAACCACACCAATCACCTTATTCATATACCTACTTTTTAAAAATGCCAAAGTTTCACGGCTATTACTATTAATCTTAAATTTAGCCAATATGCATCTTGTAACTGAGTACAAGAGGCTTAAATTTGTGTGCATTTGCAAATTTTAAAGCATTAAATTAGATGTAATTATAATATAATCATTGATGTGCTAGTTCGTAAAAGCAACTGACAATTGAAAGTTTATCGTTTATAAATAAACGGTCAAGTGCAAGTCAAATTCGCACACGAAGGATAATGTATTATTAAAAAGAAATGAAAATAATCACGTTTGTTGTATGGGTATAGGAATTTATCATTAAATCTAATTTATAAATACATACTTATTCTATGAATATTTCAATCATCTACTTATTGCCGTTATCAATATCGAGCAAAATTTAGCAAAAAGTCACTGTTGTGTTAGAGTCCCAACACGGAAATAAAAAAAGAACAATATAGTTTGAATAGAAAAAATTATCGTAAATTTTCGTCATTTAGTAGTGCTCTCCGATAGTAAAACTGGCGCTTATTTTATAGCTAATATATATATATATATATAT
>JADGIL010010339.1:51880-67832 GCA_020352625.1 Cactoblastis cactorum | reverse complement strand
CCACTACAAGTAATGGCTCCATACCACTACATAGTAGTGGCTCCATACCACAAAACATATTATTTATGCGTTTTATCTGTTTTATTCAGTCTTCATTTCGAATAATGCTAGGACAGATCTATTCTAATCACTATTTATATAAGTTAAAAAAATTTAATCCGAAATCCATCAAGATTTTTTTATCGTTATTATTTCATACCGTCATGTTACCTACTTGTTAGTGACGATACGGTCGAAGATTTTAAAGAGAATTACTATCTAGAAACAGCCTCTATTCACTCTTGTCTTGGTGTCCATAATTTCTTCCATAGTAACGTTTTACTAGTGGTATGAGCCTGCAGCATGGGCCGGCTCGTCCTGGGAAGCACCACACTTCCACAGAAGACCGACGCCTGAATGGCGATTATCAGCCGTCATGCTCTGTCCGGTGAGTGGGAGAGCCGGTGCCCCAACTTCTCCGCCCTCTCCAAATGGGGAGGGCGGAGGTTTTTTACAGGCCGGCAACGCTTTTGTAACCCCGCGGGTGTTGCATTTGTCTAAGGGCGGCGGTGTTCACATAACATCTCGTCACCCGCCTGCTCGTTTGCCTCCCTCTGGCATAACAAAAATATGGTCGAAGATAGAGAATGACTGTCTAGAAACAGCCTTTATTCACTGTTGTCTTGGTGTCCATAATTTCTTCCATAGTAACGTATACATAATATATTTGAAAAAGAAATATTTTCGGTTTACTGCGATGTTTCAATCCTAATATTTTTTTTTAAATAGAATTCGTACTAATTTTACATTTAAAACGAAGCCGAACTTAATATTCAACTACAAAGAAATTATTCAAAACTGAGACGGGAATAAAAGTGGTACAATTTAATACATAAATTACTCTTTAACTACCAAGAAACTCTTAGTCTTATTAAGCGAGTTTCATTTATCGTATTACTTGAAGCTACTTCTCATAAAAACCTCGTAATACTGCCTTCTTTCTTTGGACAAATGTTTATTTAATTATTGTCCTTTAACTATTTGAATTATGCTCAGCGGAAAAAGTCAAGTCTTCTTGTCCCTAGATTTCGATTTCAAATCTCAGTTTGAAAATACAAAATGTGTGTTATCGAGATTTTTGTAAGGCATACATGTACATAAGTTATAAGTTCATCTCGCCCTTTACTTCCTAAGGCCTTAGGGAGCAGAAAAGTGTCAGTTTTCGGTAAACATATTTTTATTTCAGCAAACAAACTTTGTACTCAATCTCTTGACAGTAACAAGGGAGTGAAGACGCTGGGTGCAACTGATATTTTGTATTTTTATGTGATCTAGCTACTTAAATTAAACACCAATAACATTAAATCTGTAAATTTTATTTGCGAATTCAAGTTTTTGGGTATTCCAATGCAAAATAGGCATTATTTTAGTTTGCGTGTAACAATTTAGACTTTATCGCTGCTCGAGACAAGATGGAAGTCAAATGCACTCAAATTTTTACTTTATACTAATATCGCAAAGAGGTGAAGTTTCTAACTTTGTTTGTTTGTAGGGGGTAAGTAATCTTCTAAAATTTTAAGCTATTCATAGATTCCATCCAGTTGTTTTTGCGTGATGCGCATACAAATATCGAGACAGAAAGATAGATAGATTGTTATATATAATTTTTGTCTTCTAAAGACCCTATAGAGAGCCCTAATATTATATTTTTTCTTATATATACTTGCCATATATACAGATAGTTTTATTATAAGTATGTATATAGATATAAGATATTATATTATACGAATACAATACTTAGATCAATTTATTTATTCTCTAGATATATTCAGAAACTTGACACTTTTTTTTTTTATGGCAGAGGGAGGCAAACGAGCAGGCGGGTTACGTGATGTTAAGCAATCACCGCCGCCCATAGACACCCGCAACCCTATATTTGTAATAACTTATTAGTAACCTAAATTTCACCAAATATTATAGTTGACTATTGTGCATTAGGCTAGGCCTGTAAGTTAATAGTTATAAGTACTCAATAAATAAAGATTTCCCTGTCCACACTACTCCATACCACGTCAATAATCTGGGGTTATTCCCGAACTTCCGAGTTGTGGGCAAAATAATAAAATCCAACTGTAATCCCCTCGGGATTAATATTATTTTATCGCCAACAATAAATAACGATGGAATTCAATAGCCCAAGAAAGCTGAATTATAAGTTTTTTGACGTACTAGTCGGAAACTTTAACGGATTCAATCTTTCGGGGATTTGGCACTAGATAGGGATTCTGGAGCTCACAGTTAAGTTATTTCAGTAGTTGAAGTATATTATATTCTTCTAGTCGATAAAATGTAGTTTGTTTTAAAATCATTTTAGAGACCTGGTTTTTATCAGTGACAATGCTCGCGTCCCACGTTTCCGCCTCGTCTCGTCTTAGCGAGCATCTACGTCAGCAAAAATACCCCTCAATTTTTTTTAGACCTTTTAGTGTCTGAGATTACGTGATGAGTGAGTGAGTCAATTAGCCAGTGTCACACAGTAAATGCTATAGGCTACTTGTTATGTCCTTATTTTTGAAGGAAAGAGATCAAAGCGGGTGAAACTACGAGTTGTTTGCTAGTATAGAATATTGTGTGTTTATTAACATTATAAGTGTGTTTATTTATCCGTCTTTCACATTATAACAAAGAAACGGATTAATCTGATTTTTTTATGATAGTTGAAGATCTAGGGAGTGACATATATAGGCTTTTTTTTATGTCATAGGGACGCAAATGAGCAGGCGGGTCACGAGATGTTATGTGAACACCGCCGCCCATAGACAACTGCTACACCCGCGGGGTTACAGAAGCGTTGCCGGCCTGTAAAAAACCTCCGCCCTCCCCATTTGGAGAGGGAGAAGTTGGGCCCCCGGCTCTCTCACTCACCAGCTACTTTTTGACTCTTTCTATTTCCTCGCCCCCAGATTTAATGCCAGCGAAACGGGCAGAAGCTAGTGTTTTAATAATTAAATAATCTTATCAGTGGTTTACTTCCAATGAAGCAAAAGCCATAAATAAAGTTAAGTCGAAATAATGCAATAGTGCCGAGTAAGGGTTCCATTCCACAGGACAGTTGATATCAGGATTTATCGCTTTCCACGATGCATTCGCCGATAATGCAGGCAAATGGAGAGGAAATATAATGTTGTAAATTAATTTATATTTGCCACATTTGGCATTCGTGCCATTGAGCCAATATTTATTATGTGTCAAATGGATTTTATCGCATTTCATTATATTTCAAACTATTGTTATATGCTTCTATTTATTTAATTATTTTTCCTTTTTTTCTATTTTTAACGCTTATTAAAAAAAATTAAAAATAAAAAAAACGTAATCCACCGGTAGCGGGGATAGGACCTAAACTATCTGTCGTATTCTAAAGTGAGGAATCTCATCACAGTGCAGGCCGTGCCTAAAACTGCTAGTTTCTGGATCTGACTAGGAATCAGCCGTTTTAGACCCAACTGCCAACCGAGAGCCTCTGAAGCTAACGATTGAGGCTCTTAACTATAAGTCCGTTTGTGCTTACCATTAATTATAGCAATCATAGTTGAATCAATCTTCTTTTTTTAACGAGCTTTTTTAATCTTTACAGAAAATTCAAGCGTATTTATCCACGCAGAATAATTTTTAATTTAATTTTAAACGATGTATTATATATTAATATTATGTAGTTATAAGGTACGCATAATTGATTTTAGACTAAACAGTTCATGTAAAACAAACTTATCTCTGGATTAAGACACACAAAAGCTGAAACCTAAGCGAGTAATTCACCTTTCTCATTAAGATAACGCCAGTAAGATATCACAATTCATGCTAAGATATATTATTCCTCATTCATCAGTCAGCTTATTACGAAAAATTGCCAATTTTCACGTGTGTCTTATTTTATGTAGCTATAAGATTGGGCTATAAATTCTGACGCACGTTTCATTTGTACTTACCATCTAAGCGGAAAATGGCATCATTTCTTTGAAAATTTCGGATTTTTATGACATTATGCAACTTATTCATGCTTATAGATAGACAAATAAGAAAACGTTTTATATAAACAAGGAAAAATCTTATATATCTTTGCGATGTAGGTAATTATTGATCTTGATGTGATATATTTATTTATTAAAATAAAATCTCATGAATCGTGAAAGTTAGACATTTGAAATTGTCACAGATGATGTATTTTTGTTGCCGCTTCAAGTATAAATAATAAAATCAAAATTAAATAATTAAGCGGGCTCCCACTCTCATACAACAAATGTGATTGTTTTGCTCGTTTAAAGTAGATAATAGTACGGAACCCCCAGTGCGTGTGTCCGGCTTGCACGTGGCCGGATTTTTTTATTATAAAATGGAATAAATATTTACTAGATTTACCGTCAGCTACGCCCGCGTCCCATAATTCCCGATCTCACGGGAATAAAAATTTTAGGCCACTAGATATAGATAGCATGTGTAGTTTCTGATTCAAGTCGTGCTGAGTGAGTCAGTCACTGACTTTTCACTTTTATATAGATATAAATATCAGCTTTTATAAAACAAATTGTCTCATACAATTTTCTAAGGAACATTAAACAATAAAATTGATTTAAAATAGGTACCTAGATTCGGAATACAGTGTGACCTAGATCTCCCCTATAAATCTCAATGTTCGTAATAAAAATCTACCAAGCCCGCTTTATGGATATTAGTATTCCGCATCACGTATCTTATAGGTAACTTTAGGAATTGGGTAAAAAACTTTTGTTAGTAAGTAACAGCTTCAATGGCCAAGATAAATCTTTGTAATGCGAGCTTTGAGAAAATAGATATTTATTATTAGCTAGTAGACAGAGTTATTATTTAGAAACAACATAGAAAAAATAAAGAAATACGGAAATACGGAAAAAATAGGAAAAATTACAACAAATTACAAATAGGAATCAGTAAAAAAAGAACCATAAACAACTATTAAAAGCCAGTAGAGAGTTTGCTGTTCCCACAAAAGAAAAGTCGTTTATACTAAGTTGTATTATAATAAACTTCCGACCCGTGCCCACTTCGTTGGGCGTTAAATATAGCCTATAGCAAACTTTCTGATTGTGAAAGAATTTTTAGGATCAGTTCAGTATTTCCGAAGATTAGCACTTACAAACAAACAAAGTTATAAACTTAAGCTCTTTTTAAATATTAGTATAGATATATAACATTTTATAAACCAGGCCTTCGATTAGCACAAGAATAGATGGAATGGAGATTTATATTACATAGTGACAGGCCCATTTTTATCGCCCAAGAGAAAATTCTTTCTCTTGATTAACCTTTAATCTTTAACTTATAATTTGCATGCCGAAAGGCGGTGTATGGCATTTCTATGTAATGTGTAATACCCTGTATAACCATTTACGCAAATAATTAATTTGAATTTACTTTTACAACTGCACAGGACGAAAAGCAGCCGCCTCCCTTTCTCCTTTCGCTCCGAGATGGAGGTCATCCATACAATTATTATAAACGTGAAACGTGTGTTCGTTTGTCAGTCTTTCACGTCAAAATGGAGCAACAGATTAGTGTGATTTTTTATGTGAAGATAGTTGAAGGGCAAAGGGCCTCGTTCACCATATCCAAGTAAACTATTGATTTACTTACTTCCCAATTACACTTAATTGACAAGTAAAAGTTACGAGTAACCTCTATCAATTTCACAAGCAAAAATAAAGCTTCAATTAGTAACTCACTGGTTAAGTGAATGATTTATTTCCATACTTTGAGATTTATTAGGTTAACCTAACCACTTACAAAATACCATTACATATATAGTTCTGCACTTAATTCACTGTATAATTACATAAAATAAATAAAATCATTAACACGGAATTGTAATACACGAATCCTTTGTATTTATTCGCCACCTCGAGGAATATTTAAATTCATCCAATTTATGATAATATAAAAATTCCAAATCGATTAAGTCCATTTTTATATTTAAAGAAATATCGTTGGTGTTAAGTATAAATGACAACAGAAAGGCATTACTAACTGGCAAGGAAACGACCTAATTGGTAGACTATGCGGCAAATAAGTTACTCGTATAGTGCTACTTAAAGATCGTGAAATTCGCATGTGAAGTTACGGGTAACTTCAACTGACGATTAGCCTACTTGTCACTTTACTTCAAGGTGGTAAAATAGGCCCTAAGAGTAACATACGTTACTTTTCCCACCCTCCGAATTTAAAGCGAGCGAAGCCGCGGGCAAAAACTAATCATGAAATTGGTGAAATATCTCCAGATGCCGAGATGAAGAACGCAGGCTACAGTCACGTATGTCCCGTCGTTGGGAAATGAAATAATTTGTCTTGGCGGGGTGCATTTGATATTTACAGGGGTGAACGACCCGCCGGCGCGTGTGGAAATGTTTGCTCTTCTAATGGGTGAAAATTACTTCGGAACCATCGACGTGCGAGAAACAGCTAGAATCACAATCCTGCAAAAACGTGTCCTCGGCAAAACCCTGCTCCTCTTTTTTTATATGAAAGAGGGAGGCAAACGAGCAGGCGGGTCACGTGATGTTAAGTGATCACCGCCGCCCATAGACACCTGAAAAATATCCCCTCTTATAAATGCCACTAAATGAGCATATTTCAACTAGTCCCGTTAGTTTGACATGGTTTCAACTTGCAAGCACACATTAAGACTTATTTTCTTATACATGATTCTGGAAATGGAACTTTGTCGAAATAATCGTAGTAGTTATTTTTATTGAAATGAAGACGATATTTGTTTGATTTTGCTCGGAATTATGGGAATTTAGTTCTTTATTGTTGATCGAAGTTTGGAGCTACATAATTTCACGTTGTAAATGATTTGATTATATAACAAACTAGCGACCGCCCCCAGGTTTCACTCGCATTGTTCCCATTCCCGTGGGAATAATGGAAAAAAAGTAGCTTATAGCCTTCCTCGATAAATGAACTATCTAACAATCAAATAATTGTTTATTATGAAGCGGAAGAGTTTGTTTGTTTGGATGAACGAGCTTATGTCAGGAACTAGTTAATTTTTAAGACGAAGTGCAGTAATGTTTTCAGAAATATTATTCCAATGTAATCCCCAAGGCTTCCCATGCTTTTAGTTCAAGTACCGAAATACAAATATCGTGCATTATTTTTTTACTTTTTATCGGAGTAATATTTTTAAAGGGGGATGGTCACTCACGTAACATTTCACCCTCTAATATTTTATGGAAAAAAATTCCACTCGACCGTCAACGCTAAGGGTAGATTCCTTGGGGAATTTTTATTATGCTGATGAACCCTTTGGTCGAAGCTAACTAGTTGGGGTCCTTGATTCGTTTATGACTCAAATTATGTTTAACAAAAATTCCACGTACATTTGGACAATAAGGCCTTTGACACATTGCATTGACACGAGTAGTATTTTTCCTTAGTTTTAGACACTGTCTATAAAAAAATATTTTTTCTTTGCTGAAATTAAACACTTTTATATTTTGAACTAGGTATTATCCTCATTTTCTAGATATCTGTTATTAACTTGATTTGATAGGTACCGAAATTTTCTCAATCTAGTTTTGTTTTTTTTATTTATTATATATGTATATCTTTCCTAGACCATATTTGCCGAAAAAAGTCATGACATACATATATTTTATGATTATCTCCACATACAAGGAAAAGGTATAATCGGTAAGTAATTACTTGTTTACCTCACCAAAACGACACACAAAAAAAGCTAAGACATTTCGCCAACACGGCTCATACATTACTCAGGGTAACAATTACACGTGTCAAGTGGAGTCCTAAATTTGCGTTACTTCTAGACGTCTAATTGAGAGACGCACGGAATTTTTCCCTGCGATACACACTTTGTCACGGACAACGGGAAACGTCCACCGAAATTGGATGACATAGAAAAAAAATGGAACATCAGAATGTCAACTATTCATTGTGTTCGGAATACTGATAAAAAAATATTTTTGTGGCATGTTTTTCACTGTATTTATTAACTGCAGTAAATTTATTAATATTTTAAGTTTTATGTGACTTGCCTTAAGACGAATCCCAGGTTATACAGAAAGTTACCATAGTTCTTCACTATCTAACTCGGGATACCGATGTATTTACTTATAGGTATTATGTGTTTTCATGCTATGATTAAACTTACAAGTTATGGTACTTAATTAAATATTTTAATTATCACAAAAATATATCAGTTTATAAAAAGATATTTGAAAGTATTTTATTTACTGTAGATTGTAATTTTCCTGTTTCGTTTAAAAAGCATTATGTCATGTAATATATACTTCAAAGATAAAACCGTAGCTAAAAATACAATTATTTCAATGAATATACTTCCAAATGGGAAGGGCGGAGGTTTTTTAAAGGCCGGCAACGCTTCTGTAACCCCGCGGGTGTTGCAGTTGTCTATGAGCGGCGGTGATCACTTAGAATCGCGTGACCTGCCAACTCGTTTGCCTCCCTCTGACATGAAAAAAAAAAAGAATGAAAGATTTATAACAACTCAATATATAAGAAGAGTCACTTCGCTACGAAGGATAAAAGGTTCCTTTCTGTAAATATTTCTTGTTGTGACCGCAATTAGAACTGTGTAATGTCCCGTAAAAACAATTTCATAAAACGTCTCGTTTCGTGCAACGCATAAAAAAGAAATATAAGACACTAAATAAACGACTACTTACCCGGTTGGATACACTTTCCTCGAGGTTAGTATGAAAAATGCACTCGTCCCTTTGTCAAAGCTATTTATTTTACGTTCCGTTTTGCGTAAAACAATTTTCTAGAAATGAGTTGAAAATGTCATCATATTATTCGAGGTTTGATCAATTTCTTCTAGGCAGAAATGTTCTTTTGTATTTTTATAGTGGTAATTAAAATGAAACGAAAAGCTTTTTAAATATGTTTGCATACTATTTAATTATATGTGAAAGGAACAAAAGTTAACATTTTATTATCAACTAGCTGATGCCCGCGACTTCGTCCGCATAGATTTTACAATATTTGTAATACATAAAATTATATCCCTCGGGAACCGTTCATTTTTCCGGGATAAAAAATAGCTCATCCTTTAATCTAAGTCATAGTCCATCGCTGTGCCAAATCTCATCCAGATCTGTTCGCTAGATTTTGTGTGATGCGAATACAAACATACAGATAGATAGACAACAATTCTAAAAACAATTATTTCGGCTTCTATAAGTCCTATAAAGAGTTCCTATATGTATATGTTTTTGTCCCTATATATGACATATGTATCTCAGTTACAATTTTATTATATGTATATAATAGATAAGAATCGCTTGTACGCATTTCCGTTTCGTACAAATTGACCTTAACATTCGAGTTAAAGTATATTAAAATTGAGTTTTTGTTAACCAGCGATAAATACTTTGATATAATGATCATGAACCTCCTAAAGGTTGAACGAAACAAAGATTTTACAAACATATTATTTCACACAATTTAAATTTAAAGTGAAACGAATACAATTACGCCACCAATTTATGATGAGGTTTACTTCCTGTGACTCATACAAACGAATCAAATAATGCATTTTCTCACTGCTAAATTATATAACAAATAATAGTCTTTATCCTTTACTGGATCAAATCAAAATCTTTATTTAAAAATTAAACCTTCAAAGGCATTTTTTTTCAACAATATTATAAAATAAAATCTTATATCGAGCTACGGACTACCAGCATTTCGGAATGACTACAGCTGAAAAGAAATGCCCAAAGAAGAACAAACAGACGCTCAAACAGTTTCAGTCCCTATTACCTATACCAAAAAGGCTTTAATTGATTATTTAATATTAAGTATTGTTTCTATAATATTTCTGTCTACAAGTCAAAATTGAATAAAATACAAACAAGTTATGATTGTGACAGATAAGTAAAGACTAAGTCACAGGAGTCGAAGGCCAGACTTAACAGAATGGACTTAACAGTTTTACTGGTTGAATGGAGATTCAGGTATTGTGACAGGATGCTAGCCCATCACGTATTAGAAGAAACCCTTATTAAAACTTTTCCCTTATTGACTTTTACTGTGTATAGAAGAGAAACAGATGACACATTCTAGAAGTCTAAATAGGATTTAAATTTTGACGTCAAATTGAGTTAACCACAAGCTTAGTTCGAGACTTGTATTATGAGATACTAACTTAACTATATTTTACATCGAAGAGAATAATATAGATAAACATCTAGGCCAATTAGAAAAAGATCATTTTCCATCATGACCTGGCCGGGATTCGAACCTGGGATCTCTTGGTTGAGAGGCAAGGACTTTGCCACTGACCCACAAATTTTTATACATTCAAACGTAAAGAGATTATCTCATTTTACGCTAAAGGTTCTAGTCGTCATGAAGGCAGAATCTTAATAATGTAAAAAAATAAAATTAACTGTGAGTCAAGTTGACTACATTCGCATAATTATGGCGGCTCAGTAATTATGCTAAATAACACAGAATTATTTCAAGTAGTAGTAGTACACTTGTACTTAAGATGTCAAATGCAACTGAGTAATACTCAAGTAATACTTCTATTTCTATATTATCATTTAGTTTTTCTCCATAACATACAACATAGGAAACCGGTTTTTTTTCTAATTCCTGTTAATATAACACAATTGGGCACACTTTCACTATATTACTCATATGACATCACAGTAGGTACTTAAATAATAGCATTTCTTGCTATAAAACAATCAGATATGTGTGGTCTACTACTGGTCTACTTTATATAAGTCTGAGCTAAATAATTTCGTCGAAAATATAATTTTAACGAGACTCTGCGAGGATTCGTAGCATTAGTAATGTAATTACATTAGTAGTTAGTTCATTTAGTATAATTAGGTCGCTAGTTCTTAGTGAAAATTTTGCTGTAATAACTGTAAATAAACATATAACTAGGATTCTTATTTAGTACCACCTTATGTTCACGACTTCATCCGCGTGTAGTATTTCTTAGTGGCATATCAAGATGGAACCTATTGTATATTTTAAGTAAAACCTTATATATATAACTGAAAGCCGCATCGAATTTCATCCAGAAATTCTTTCGTGACGCGCGTACAAACATGCTAACGTAAATTCTACCTGAAAAGACGTTTTAAGTCTCCTTAAATTTATTTTTTGTAGGTTTCCTACGACAAAGAATATTTTTGGCTATTGATGAAAAACAAGTTTTATACAAAATTTTCCCATAATTTCATTATCACAAGGTACATCTTATATGCGTGACATAAATTTCAAAACCGTTGCGGAGTTCTCTTAATGGGAGCCGATCCTGGATGCACCATCAGGTCACACATATCATAATACTGCACTACACGAATAATAAAGATACAAGCCAAAATTCAGCTCAATCGGACACTAGGAAGTGGATTTTTTACTTGCTAGATTTGATTACAGACAACGGGATAGGTGAAACTAAATAAAGTCTTGTACAGTTACTTTTTCTCGATTTATAATTAAAATACTTTGTAGAATATAAAATCATTTGTAGATTTTCTACGCCAGAAAAGTCTTTTGATGAAAAATAAGGGAGATATTAAAAAACACAGTTGAAAATATCACCAGTAGTAATTTTAATGTATCCAAAATATTTTGCACGGCATTTCACGCATAATGAATCCGCTATTTTGATGTTGTTACAAACAATAAAATTAATGAACCACATGAAATAAGTGCTCGCAAACAGCTATTATGTTTAAATTAGTTTCCACGATAACGTAATAGATTTTTGTATATTTTATTCTTTTGTATATTTTCTTTTTCATAAAAAATACAATATTGAGAAGAATAATGATATATGTAACTAATTTAATTCGTCATTTAAGCTGGAACCCAGGGTTTCACTTCCGTGAGAATTACAAAGCAATCCTCCATGCCACTTAAATAAATAAATTAAACAAATTAAGTTAGCCTCAAAGTTCGACTTATATTATGGGATACTTACTAAACGACACTATTTTTATAATAAAAACATAATTTATACATAAATATAAATATCTAAGATGGACCATAGCCTACGGGCCAATCAGAAAAAGATAATTTTGCATCATGACCCGACCGGGGATCAAATTCAGGACCGCTTGGTGTAGTTGCTAGTACTTCAACTTACTAATCATTTTTCAATATCCGTTCAGTAGAATTTGCAAACCCAATTAATATTTTAAGGATATTAAGATTAGTTTGTTGATCTTTGTCATGTCACTATAAGGGTTATCGTACTATGAATGAACCTACTAAACTATTTTATAATTAATTTCAAAGCAATTCTATGCTAGCTATATCACTACACCTGACAGGTGAACGTCAAAACCAATTTTGTTTGTCCGTAAACAAAAGAACCAAATTGTTCATTTCTACATGTCATGGCAATTATACTTCGTTCGTTCAAAGAATGAAGCAATTCGAAACACGCGAATAGGTAAAGTAAAGCACGAAATGTTATTTACCTTCATTAAAAATCTTCGCCGAATAAGTGCGAGTTCGCCAGTATTCTTAATTTAAAAAAAATACTGCCTAAAATACGCCTCACGCGTTTTACGTCATAGAGACGCTGGTAGTTTGTAGCTTTGTAATCAACAAATTAATAGTATGATGACGATATAAAGCACACATTTGGCCTACTTGAATAAAAAGCTATCAGATTTTTTTTATTTGGGATTTACTCAAGGTATACGTTTCAGAATTGCAAATATTTATAGTGGAAGAAGTCAAAATTATATTGATGATATCTTAAATTTAGTACACGTCGCTCGATTTTAATATTTTCGGTAACGTAAACGAATTTTACACGAGTTTCCAATATCTTTTACATAATCAGCAAACATTCAATAATAACGCTTGTTATTATTATTTTTATAATGGAAGAAGTCAAAATTACATTAATGATATCTTATACACGTCGCTCGATTTTAATATTTTCGGTAACGTAAACGAATTTTACACGAGTTTCCAATATCTGTTAATTAATCAGCAAACATTCAATAATAACGCTTGTTATTATTATTTTTTTCTGGCCAATAAATTACGTTGAAACGTTCAAAATACTTGTTAGAAATTGAAAAACAAAAGACTATAAATGTAACATATGGGCTATTGTATATGACCATGCTGACCATAATGGAATTAACACAATTATACCTATACCATTACTCAGATAGCGTTATCTATAGGAACTTATTAAGATAAGCCCTCAAGTTTGTTCCAATTTGAACCACTGGTTCGACCCCCCGTTATATCAACTCCACTTTACATTCGAAATAAAACATGAAGGTTTATAATATCTTGAAATCAGGTTGGTGTTTCATATTATCTCTATTATTCTAGAATCTTTACGTATTGGGATTTGGCTCACGGCTTTGGTTTCGCGTGAGCCATTCGCTGCGTGTTTCAGAAGCCCTAACTTTTTTCGACCCGTTCCTTAGATTCCAAGCAGGAGTTTCGGACGTCTGGCCCACAAAAGGAATAGGTATGGGTTAGATAGGGCTTGTACGGGACGCACCTTCCGGCAGCGGCATACGTGACATAATACAAGGGCAACAAGGACTTGAATGACTTCCACACTCCGACATTTGACAATCGGTGGCACAGAATACCATCTTGACTTTTTTGAATTAATATACTCAAATAATAAAGAAAGAAATGTGTAAGTCAATTAACCCAACGACACTATTATCATTTATCATCATCACCTGATGGAAACCATTAGAATGAGGACCAAATTTACATAGTTTTTTAAAAATAAATACCGATAAATAAAAACTAATAAAAATAACATGTTAACCAAACGCCCATCGAATATTGTAGAATCACACGTTCTCGCATCTAGTGATGGATTTATTTCAATAGGATCGAATATACGTATGAGTATAAAGAATGGATCATCACAAGCCCGCTTCATGGGATAAATTGCCCCACTATCGATAGGGCTGACTGACAGTCCAGATTATGACTAATCCTACAAAGGAATTAGTTCGTATTGTCTTTGTTTTCGTTAGTTACGTGTGGAATTTTCGATATAATTGAGATCAGAGGTATACACGACCAATAAAGGGATTATTTATAGCCCTTTATCTAATAAGACTTTCGGAATATTAAAGGATACAGTCCACTTAAGAGTAAAATAAAATATGTGTCTACATATTTTATTTCAATTTGTATGTAGCATAGAATATGCGTTTTTAAAATCAACCTCAACGATCAAAATCAGTAAATGTAGAATGTAGGGGTATGTGTTGTTGGTCAACGTCAATAATGGTCCATACTACTACAATAGGTAGTGATAGATTGATACAGATTCAGTATCACGTCTCTATTTCTTACGTGTTAGACAGAATCAAAACAATATAAGTATTTTTACGGAATTACTCATGTCAATTAAATCGTATTAGACAGAGCCAAGAGACATCAGATTCGAAGGCCACTTTCTTAACAGAATGGTGGACTTATACGTGCAATTGGAATTCAGATATCATAGATAGCAGGTTGCTAGCCCAACGCCTAGAAGACTCCCCTATTTTATGACAATTTCTTTGATTGACTTTTACAATCTGTGAGGGAATAAAATCAAAAGGCACATTGTAAGATTTTATTTCACTCACAGGCCAGTATAGAAGAAATATGTATATTATCTAAATTATGATAGGTTATAGAATTGATGAAATAATAATAATAATCAAGTAATTCAAATCAACTCACGTCCGAAGCCGTACAAACGAGGGTGCATCTAAACGTAGCAATTTGCCTGCCATCAAATTCACTGCACATGGGCTAAATATTTCAATGTTAGTCACGCGAACGTTTATGTGCTATTTTAATTGCAGTGCCAAGTAATTTGAGTTCACCGTTCATGGGTGGAACGTTATTTGTTTCTACTGCCGACTTGATTTATTTTCAAGTATTGTTTCATTATAATAAGTTCGGATCTTTTCATTTGAACACGGATGGATCATTTGACTTGGTTATTCGGTTAAATGCTGGCCTTTATCATACATAGGTTTTAAGCGTATTTACCAAAAAATAAAGCAGATGCTTCAATAAATATTTCCCAGTCGTCCAATTACAAAGCCTCGAAAACAAAAACAAACTTAATTAAGGTGGATTGTAGTCTGCCGCCCACACATTCAATATATTCTAGTTTAATGGGTCTGATGGCCGTCAATACAAATAGTTGGTATAATATAAATTTAGAACTGGTAGTAATACTTACATTTATGATCCTAAATAAACATAAAAACTAAAACCACTGACAATATACAATAACAAAACGACTATTCAGCAAAATAATGAATTAATTAAATGGCAAAAGTTTCAATAAGTACTTACTTTGCTCAAATTTTACGGCAAAAATGTCTGCAATTGATAAATTCTGCGATATCAAACAATTTTGAAAATACTGGCCACTAACGCAACAAGAAAAGATTTTCATAAAATATTTAAAAAAAGAATAATTAAAAGATATTAAAAATGATACATAGCTGGCTGTAATTAATAAAAATCTGTGCATGACTAATGTTTAAATATTCATCTGTCAAAGTGACAGTGACACGAATGCTACGCGATTTTACGCGGCGTTAGACACGGTGCCTTATCTGGTTATGTTTTATTGGGATATTTGGCAATGGTCTTGTTCATACTGAGGTACGTTACAAATATTTTGGTGTACATATTTATAAACTTTTGTTTTGGAAACGCACCACTTAAATTAGGAAAATTGAACAACGGGTGCAAGAATATGTCAAATACACTCTAAATACTTTGAAGGAGACAGTATATTCGTCTGTCAGCCAGTTTAAACATTTAATATGTACTTGATAATAATAATAATAAATATATAGGGACAAATCACACAAATTGAGTTAGCCCCAAACTAAGTTCGAGACTTGTACTATGGGTACTA